>QEWY01003590.1:2741227-3046991 GCA_006503575.1 Baylisascaris schroederi | reverse complement strand
TCCTTTTTCAGGAATTCTTTATCTTCTTTCTCGGGATGAGATCAAATATAGCAGCGTTAATGCACGCTTCATTATTGTCTTCTTGTGTCGCCTATTACAACTGCCTTTTGCTGGAGTTATGTATATGGCGCTTTGGCTGCAAAAACGAATGCTTATTTTGCCGTTCGCCGTTTCACAGGTAAAACATTTTTCTCAGCATCAAAGCATGTATGCAGTAATTCTTGTACGTGTGAAAGTAGTGAAAGTATATCGCAGATAGCACTATAGTATGTCTGTTTTTCGTTTGTACTTCGGAATATTATATGAACTGCTTGAATGTTTTTTTTTTTCAATTTTCGTTGAAAATTGGTTTCAGAATTTATTTTATTTCACTATTTGTTCATGGGCTTATATTTTTATTGAATCATTTTTGTAGAAATAATGGAATTTTTCATTATCCCAATAAACTTGCATAGCATAGAAAATTTTTACTTTGCAGTTAACATTGGGATGTTTCGCTGATATTTCATCTTTGATTATGGTCGTTAACGAATTCGAAGAATCTCGCTCATGGTTGCCGTTCAGCAGCCCTTGGCAATGGGTCAATCTTGTTCTTCCGCTATTTATTTACACTATTCTTGTGGTATGCATATTCCATCAAATAGTTGTATTTTTTTGTGATATTTACTTATTTCAATTCACTCTTACTCAATAGAAAAAAGTGCTGCTAAATATTCATCAACTTAATTGGTTTTTGTGCGCTTTTATTTCAAATACATTCTATTGATGCTACTTTGAATATTCACTACAATATTATCGTGAAAAGAATTTTTTCATTATCTTTAAAATTAAGCTGACTTCGTTCATAAATTCAAAGATTCTCCTTTGAATAAAAGTTTACTTGAGCCTACTAGGCGGAATTCTGATCTTTTCGATTGTTTCGCACATTAATTTCATCTTTGCTTCACTTTTAACGTCGCTTATATGATAGTTATGTTTCCATAAATCCGTTCAAAGGTAACGGATCAATGTAAATCTTATCAGTATAGGAGAAGCCAATATACGATATAAACCGCACCAATGAAATCTCAGAAATGCTTCTCGAGGTTGAAATGTTGGACAGGCTGGCACATACTTAATACAGGCACGTACGCATATGTGAGACTTTGCCACCTTGGCTGCAATGATGTATGCTTGCTGAAGCATATAAAAACCATTATCCTGCATATAAATTACCCTATAATGAATTATTACCAGTTTACCAATACATTTTCAGGTGTGCCTTATGGCAGTGCTGTACCAGTGCTCAGTGTACTTCCGCGACAGAGGCGCTCATGAACGCCGCAGGAAGCAAATGAAAGAGCATAATGAGTTGGAGCTCGCGCTTGAACGGGTCGACGAAGTTCAGGAACCAATTGGCTAGCAATTTCATGAACTCGCCCACAATTCCTACGATTGTCTTTTGTATTTGGAGATGCATACTCTTGATCGTTTCCTGTTCTGGTATCTACCATATTTCTTTAATTTTTTTTTTCTGTCTGCAAAATATTAATCTACACCAGTCAGAGTTGCTTCAGCGAGAAAGCTATGGAACCAATGGCCAAATGTGATGAATTTTATACCAGTTTACGAGAAATCTTCACCGGATAATTTCTTTTGATTTTTTTTTTGATTAAAAATTGTTAATGGATTTTCATAAATTGGCATTCATGTTTACAGAAGTACTTAAATTATTGCCCTTTATTATGTTTACTATTTAATAGTTCTATCACCTAGGATGAATGAGATCTTAATGAGGCATCAGTCTAATATTCTTCATTTCTTTTGCGAAAACGATAAATACATGTTTCACCTATATTTGTTATATATATAAATATACGTTATCTATATCGGTTCTCTACTTTTGTTGATCTTATTGTTCCTCTTTCTTTCACATTTTCGACGTGGCTTCTAATCTCGTTTAAAATGGAAAGAGGACTTTCATTCGACACCTTAGAGAGCGTTAATAAGCGGTTTGACGCAATATCAGATGGGAAATCCATACATCCGTTTCTCGTTGATTATAAATTCGTTCTTTATTTTGATAAAGAATCGAAGAGCTAGCATTGCATATATTTATTTGTAGTTCCGCATATCCATCTAATTGCATAAATATCAATTTGGATAGTGCCAATAGTGAATTATGCGCTATTTGGCCGAACAATTGCGCGGTCTCGATGTTGAATCGTTCGGAAATTTTTTTTTTTGGAAATTATAGTTTAGTTCCGATTAGACGAATCGGAGCGGAAATTGCTTTATTGCAGAGCAATCCTATAATACAACGACATATAAAATGAAATAAAACTTTTTGAATGGGGATAGCATTGAAAAGATCGCTATATCTTTCTTTCTATCGTCGAAAAACGTCCCTTGCATTTCATCAGAAGTGTTGCGATATGTCATAACTCTTTCTACATTGCATCCAACCGATATTGTTATCGTTTTTATGCAGCTATTTACGCACTTTTACTCTAGGACTAAAGAGAGACTTATCTAGGCCACTGTATAGGTTTGTGACTATTAGGAACCACTGGGAGCCAGATTGATTTGTTCCGTTTCACTATGCTATAACAATTTTTTTTTTGTCACTGTTGTCTATTGTTAGTGAAAATTGTAATGCTTCTCTATTCTATATTTGTTTATATATTCTAAACCACTTATTGTGCATTTTTTCTTCTCTTTGATTGATGATATCTATATTTTTCTAAACAAAAAGAGAAATAGCTCGGCATTAATGCCCAAGCTGTTAACAATGGTGCTTTGCATAACTCTATGTTTATTGTTTTGTTTCGTTGAGAAAATTTTGCGATTTGAAATTGTGCATAAAATTAGCATCGAATTTTTGTCATTGGAATAACACGCATCTAATTGATGATAAATCCTGACATTAATGATGGATCCTGAGAATAGTAATAAATCCTGAAATCCTGACATTTATCAAATGGTTGTAGCTTATTTCTTTCCAGATTCCACCACTCTTAAATATCTAAAAACTCTACATTATTTGTTAATTATGAAGCGATCTCTGAAAGAGATTTCATAATATTTCATTTGCGTTATTCTCTTCACCCTTGCTAACAATTCGTTTATTTATTTATTTATTTATTTATTTATTTTTATTTATTTATTTATTTATTTATTTATTTACTTGTTAATTTATTTTTTGATTTCCAATCGAAACTATATGCAATAAGCGTTGTTATTACTGGTTATAATTGAAGCATAAGTTGCTATTAGTTTCCTACCTAGGCGTTTCATATACATTGAATTTAATTTATTGAAGCTTCACAGAAGCACAATGGTTGAGAGGATGAAAGAAAAAAATAAAAGCGTTTGCGGAATCGTTATCTACGTGTGCATGTATCAGTCTATATGTGCATGCATAAATGCAAAAAAGGGTTAACGACTCAAATTGAAGACATCGAAACAAGGAAGGCGATAAGGTGCTGAATATCTTATCATTTTTGAATTGGAAGAGCTGTAAGGAAAAATGCTTGCAAATATGATAAAGAATGTGATCAGCATGAATACGTCAATTTATGAATAGCTTATCGAGGTGATGGACTAGATCAAACACAAGGAAATGAGCGCAAGTGTCACATGGAATTTCACAGCAGCCGGGCCTTTAAAAATTTTTTTCGATGAGCAAAATTTGAATCAGTAAGGGTATTTATCAACGAGTTCAGAGTTTTTCAGGAATAGAAAGGGAATCATTTCTACTTCCACCCCGGCAACCTTGCCAACTTATAAATGAATTCCAGTTTACATGCCTTTTAATATCGCCATAATTTTTTTAGCATTATTTCGATGGATTCGGCTATAGAGTCGTCTAAACGAGCCGAAAAAGCTGCCCATAGAAACATATTTTATACGGATTCAATTTTTGCTGTCTTGTTTTTCTTGCCAGTCAAGGATTTGAAAGGTATGATGGTCGAAATACCTCATTGAATAAATTGATGCAATGCTATGAAGATGTGAGTTCGAATTGTTGACATGTGCAGGAAGACCTGTCTGCAATGTCTTATGGAAACGCGATCGCAGATTCATTCCATCCCTGTGTGACGGAAGCCATGGATTTATCTCTTGTGTGGCAGAGCGACCGGTTACTCCACGCCCTCAGCCAAAGGGTGATGGACGGATTCCTTCCTCTCGCAGACCGGGCACACGCTGTCCGTCCAAGTGAGCAAGAATGTAACGGATTCCCACTTTGTGGCAACACCAAGGTCGAGTTCGGCTGCTCAAAGAGGATTTCTTTTGCAGCAATTTCAAATCGGAAACTCGACGCGCTTACTTGCAATACGAATTATGCACCTATTGTCGGCAAGTTGGAGATGGTAATTACTCTCGCTGATATTCAGTGTTCGGCGGATCCGCGACAGTTGCGCGGCGGGGAGCAGAGTTGGTGGCAGTGATTTGATGGGCGGAAAGCGATGTTCCAGGGAAATAGTTTGTACTGCGGGTGAGAAAAGAAGGATCAAACCCTTCAAGAGTATGGGTTATGGAAGAAGTAGGCATAAAATTGCATGGCTTGGATATGAACATTTCAGTTCTGATATCCTAGCGGTTGAACCATCTCAGAGCTAAGCTTTTGCCACATTCGTGATATACTGATCCTATTGAGTGGAAAATAGCTAATAATTGTATCTTGGCACTTGAAAGGAATGATTTCCTAGTCACTTTTTTGTTCATTTCTTCCAGTTATTTGCCTGCTGTTCGTCATTGAATATTGTGCAGCTATCGCTCAGTTCGTGGTGGTTCTCGTAGGATGAACGCTTCGATGTTTAGCAACTTTATGCTTCAAACTTATCTAGAATTTAAACATTACTTCATTTTACTGCATATACTTGCATATGCTTTATTACTCCCCTATATGTAAGTTGTATTGGAGTGCGATTCTACGCTTTCTTTATTCTGTGAATTAAGATTATTAGTTTTTTTAATCATTAGGTTGTTCGTTTGACCGTTACTTCTGTGGTATCGGATAGATGAGGTGATTGTTGATTTCAGGCGCCGAACTGTTGGTGCAGCTCGTCTAGATAATCCGGCAACAACTGTAGCAATGTTACGAGCTGCGGTGGTAAGTGAGCTTGTTGTTGAAAACACTGCTAGATCAACTTTAGTTTCGCAGCTATTTGCGCGTCTCCAGCTGAAGTTGATGCGCTTTCAAGTTCTCTAAAGTGGAGTTGAAAGAAACAGCTACTTTACTGCTTGTCGAAAATTGTTGTGACTCTTGCAAAACATTTTCTCTGATCTAATAGGACTATGTAAAAATTAAGAGATGCATAAGCAAAAGAGGAGGACCAAAAGAGATCAAAATTGATATCGGCATCACTGGAAATGTCAGCTTTTCTATAAATATCGGAAAAGATGGCCAGTTCCAAAAAAGCACTTTTAAGCCACGAGATGTCAAAAAAATTTTTAAAACTCATCCAGAAAATCTGTTAAAAACTTTCGCTTTTTTCACGATTCCAAATTTCCACGGTTGTTCAGGTCATAGCGTTTTACGTAATTTTGTAATATATCGTATAAACGAGCAGTGACTGTTATTTTAGAAAACCACGGTGGAACGGTATGGCCAAGGTTTACAGCAAAGTGTGCGTGCTCAGTGGACTCAGAGCTCGAGGTATATTGGATTTCATGAATACTTCATTTACAATTCACTTCAAGTTCCTCGATTAGGTTCGTTTACCTAAATTCGAGGTAATCCGACATTTGGCATAAACTTTGACACATTGAGAGAACTGATATAGGAAGCTTACCTCAAAAATATTAACAAATTGAAGAGCTGTGCTTATTACATGTAATTGTTCAAATGCGTTGATCGGTAATGCGTCTGCAATTTCTCATTTAAAGTTGCGAAATTTTCCGACATTAACGGGTATAATTGGCCAAATATCGAATTAGTTGATAGCGGAAATATGTACGCAATATTGGCGTTGAATTAGGGGAACATAACGCATTCTTGTCGTTCATCATTTCTTCTTTCCTCTTCCCCCTCCTTCACCCCCCCCCCCCCCCCCCCCCATTCGCCCCCAAGCCTCTCCTCATATATCTGGATGTGCGGCATGGAATCGACTCGAGCTTATGCGACATGATTGTGAGGAAAAATTTATGCACTTGTAGAATTTTTGGATTATTGGAGCTGCTAAAGTGAAAATTGCATTGAATGCTTGCTTGCTTACCAGTTGTGCTATATGAGTGCAACATTTAGTCCAGAAGGAACAAATCTCGTAAAGAAGTTGGTCATAACGAGCGCTGTAATAACTGGTGCTACCGGAAGTGTTGTTGCATATGCATACATCGATCCGTCGTTTCGAGCTCAAATCGAGGAACGCATACCATATTCAAAAGAGTTTTTCGGCCGTACTATCGGTGGATCTTCCCTAGAGTAAGTTATTACACTCTTTAAGCAACGTTTTGCATATAGGTGCGCATAATTGCACTAGACGAGGGCGAATGCTTTGTAAAGTATTTGTTCTGCAGGATTACGCTTTGCACATTTCCTGCATCTTATCTCTAATGGGTAAATAAATTTTTCCTTCCCACTTTTTGTTTATGTAACAACAAAATATGTTAGAAGTCATGTTAGAGTACTTGCTATCTTAGCAGTTTCCTTAATAAACAATATTTGTGCAATATTAATGAGACATAAGTTTTTACAGTTGAAAAATTATTTCCGAATGGAGTGATAGAAGTTATTGTTGTTCGTTTTAAGGCAAACAAAACAACAGATGAGTGAACTAAAGGATCGTGTTATGAGGGTAATACCACAACCGAAGAAGAAGAGCGAAGAGGTGGAGAAGCCATTGTTGAAGATTTCTCCACTGCCACCTATACCGAAATCATCTGAAACAAATGCGGTCGTGGAGCCGGTAGATGTGACAGCCCTTCCCGAGGAAATTCGACCACATAGTGTAATCAGCAGCGAACTTCGCGCAAAGAAAAATAGAGGTATATTTCTATGTATAATTTGTTCTCTTCATAGTAAGGAAGACGATTACATGGGAAGTTGGTGTCATATCTAGTCCCTTTTGTTTTATCGCGTTAGAGGGGTTGGAATGTGGAAGGAAGAGTATGCTGCTCTGGTGAACGCTGTTTTAGGCAGTTCAACAGTCCCGCATCCTCGTTTGATGAATAGAGTACCCTGCCCCCTTCAAACCTGTCAATTTGCCTCTCAGCTTCAAAAAGAAATGCTTTTGGGTTTAGAGCCTTCAAAACTATACATTTCAGTTTTTTTTTTTTTTCAAAGTATCAGTGCCCTCAGCAACCAGATAGACATACTGGATTGGAAATGAAACTTAAAGGCCGTAATTTTCAGTTGTTTTTTTTTTTATTTCAAAGCAGCATGTCTGTAGTCTTCTCACGTCGAGAGATAAATTTAGTAATTTCTAAACGACATCAGTGCTTTTGCGTTTATGAATTGATTCTATTTAGAGTTGGAAAGTTCTCTTAAGGCGGCATTGGCCTCCTCAACTACAAAGGTGCAGGCAGCAACCGATGCCAAGGTCGCCACAATTGCGGCTATAAACGAGCACTCCAGTTTGATGAAAAAGAACGTCGATGATGCACAGGTTTTCTTCTTTTTTTTTTAAAGTTGTAGTTTCTGAAGTGTAGAAGGAGTCTTTCTAGTTTCGGGTGGGTCTTTTCCAGATGTGGTAGACAGCTTTTTTTCTTCCTTACCGTTTATCAGCATCAGTTTGCTCAACTGACAACCGCCCATTCAAGTAGACCCACTTATCGTTCACTGTTGCACTTGCTTTTCATGGTTCTTTTTAATTTCTTCCCAGTAGTTCGTATTTTTCTACATATAAACCTAGTTCTATGTACATTTTTTGATTGCAAGCACATTTTATTCGTTTATAGCACGCGGACTGGGAGAAAGTAGCAGAAGCATTGGAGAGAGTTGAGAAGTTAAGTCGAGCGGATTTTGCTGATGAAATTGATGCTAGAAACTATTTGGACAATGCGCGCAAGGTTTGTTGATTTTCTTCGATTGTTGTTTGTTCTTTTGTTCTCAACTTGAAAGGAATGTTGATTGCGTCGCATTCTTATTATGCTAAAAAACAACAGTATTTTAGGTTTGTGCATTCCACTAGAGAAATGGATTTTTTGCACAGAAAAGGATTTTTTATGTATGCTGTGACGAGTCTAGGTTTATATTACCAGTGATAATAAGAGCCAACTGCTTTCATATAGTATTTAGTTCTTCTTTCGTGCCTCATTTCGAAATGAATTGACAGTGGGGTGGTGTTAGTCTAAGTCGATATGAAGTTGCAATAGAAGACAGCTGCTTTTCGACAAAATTCACCGGAAGTGAGACTAATGCGGGAAATTTGAATTTTCTATTCGAATTGCAGTGGGAATGCTCTTTGAATATACAAGCTTTAGTTATTACGTTCTTTGTTCGCATGGAGACAATTCGAATTGAAAAATAACTTTCCCGGATCTGATCTTATTCTAACTTCGCGTTTTGTGCTATAATTCTCGGTCGACATGGCATAGGTGAGGAGAGGGGATTGAATTAAGGCAATAGTTTTTCTGCAGCTGTCCTAAAAGTAGTACAAGTTTCTCAGTGCTCTCCTCCTCCCTCCTGCTCATTCGAAATTTCTTGTTAATGAAAATTTCATAGAAGTTTTTCTTACCTTCATCTCACCCAATACAGTATTATTCATCGTTTTCCTCGCTTACTAATTGTCCTTGTGCAATCAATGTTGAAATGCTCGCTCCTTCTCGTTCTAAAAGTCGCCTTAATACTATATAGAATGAGGTAGATAATTAACTGAAAAATATTATCGAAAGGTAGTAAGCGAAGGATGTGCATCCGATGTGACCCGTGACAATCCGTTGTTGGCAAATGCGACTGAGACGATCAACAAGCTTGGACAACAGCTGGACGAATTAAACTTGCTGGTGCAGAGGGCACGTTCAGAGAGTCGAATTATGAATCAATACAAAGATTTAACTGAGAAAAGCCGGCAGCAATTTGCGCAGGAATTGAAATCCATCTTGCCGAATGTTGACATTCATGCAAAAGGTTAGCTTCTCCTCAGTTTATGGTTTGTAGATATGTTTGTACTTTGTAGGTATTAGATTTTACTTCTCTCAGGCCCTCCTTGATTGCGATGGTTCTTTTCTGCTATATATGGGTCCTACATGCATGCATTTGATATCAGCTATTTGCTGCTAAAGAAACGCTTTTTAGCCTCAACGATATTTTTTGCAATGATCGAATATATAGCGACATATTTGTTACAGATTCAAAGCTAACAGAGGACGAGCTAAATGCACTGATCGCGCATGCGCATTTGAGAGTGGACCAGCTCAAACGACAACTCACTGAGCAACAGGTAAAGCTTTCCTCCTTAGGCTGAAGGGAAAACGTTTTCACACTAGGCATTCGAATCAAGAGATTTTCTTCACCTCTTCAATTTTACCCGTTCAGACCACTAACTTATTGGCACTTATACCATTGCAGATAAGTTTTATCATGAAAGGAAGAAGCCGCATGATTGGGTTTAGGACGTTGCTCTCCATATTTTTTTGAGGCTTCAGACGAATGTTCATTTCCGGCAGATAAGAGAAGAGGAGAATATCGCGCGTGCAGTTGAACAACAACGAATTGCTGATGACCAATTTGCTGAACGTCGTCTCCAGTTGGAAATGCAAAGGATGCAGCAGCAGAGTGATGTCGATATAGAACGAAAGGTAATGCTCATCCTTATATCTAAGTTTTTCAGTTATTACGACACATGTTTTGGCAAGAACGTATTATTTACCATTTCCGGTTTGACGTTCTTTTGCTTGTAGTTGTTTTCTTCGGTAAAACGTCCTTTCTGTTATAGGTTCGTTAAACCCGTGGTTTGCCATGATGCTAATGTGGATGTTTTAGGTGGTGGACAATCGACGTGTATGGGAGATGGAATTGGAGGAGCGCCTTCAGAGGGCGGCAAGTGCGCATTCAGAGCACCTCGAACAAGTGTTGCGCACTCAGCGACAACTTTACGACATCGAACAAAGCCAGAGGGTAGAGGTTTTCATCTTTCGTTTATTGGTCATGCAGGAGAGAGTCTTTACGCCTCTGGTGAGGGATTCTGTCTTGATTGTCTTGAAAAACGGAAATATGATGTGATACGCAGTGGTTTCTGAAAATCTTTGAGAAAGTGATATTTCACAGATGTTGTTAGCTGTGTGAAGACAGCCTTCACTTGAAGCTTTTGAAAAACACAAATTAGTCAACGCTTCCGTTTTTTCTATTATAATCACCCTGCAACTAAGATTTGTTTGCTGTCTTCAGTATTTCTGTCATATATATATATATATATATATATATATATTTATATATATATATATATATATATATATATATACCGTGGATGCTGTATTCGCTTTTACTTATTTTTTTAACATTCAAGATAGAGGAAGCGATCGCACAAGAGCGTTCTTTACACAGCAGGCAAATTGGTATCGCACAAGCAAAACTCGACGGTCTTGAAGCTGCCCTCAATTCGCGGGTCACCGCAGTGAGTATATCCTTTATTCAAAAACTATAGCATATGAATCCACGAGATGTTCTTGAGCGGCCAGAGTCGCGTTGCATAGCGCAGTATCTCACCCCATAATTTTTTTCTTTCACGTTTTATCGCTTATGCGGCATTGGGCCATAACTGGGTCAGACGATACTTTCCCTAACGGTCGTTGCCAATCTTCTACGTCCTGCGACCATCTCTTAGGATTGGTATATCATAAGTTTTTTTGGAACTCATCTGGTGTAGAAAGCACTCAAAAAGGGTGTTAGAAGTGATTATAAGATGTTTTCTTTTTGGGGTTGATTTGCTGTTATTTTATTTTAACTTTAAAGGCCCCGTTTATGGTCGATGCTCTCGGATCGCATACTGGTGGGGTTGTTTATTGAGGAGATATTCCCATTCACTAACAAAACTTTTCGAAGATTGCTGCTATTGAAATGGCTTTAAGGACGTGGAGAATCGACGTTCAAAGCAGTTCTGGATAGCATGCCAAAATCTAGTTGATTCGATCGTTTATGGACGCAAAGGTGGCATTGATATCGAAGCGAGGCGGAAACCTTTGGCCACTGAGGTGAGGATTCGTTTTGTTTATCGTTTTCTTATGATGAGCAGTGTGCGCAGTTTTTCAGTGAAACACAAAGTCTTCTTCCCTTCATCACTTCTATCGATTCTTAGTAGAGTGGCGTAATTTTCTGTCATTCATAGTTTTGAGGTACAGATATTTTTTCGTTACAATTTCCTTCATGACAAGTTTCGAAGCGTTGTGGGTTTTGCTTCTGATGCGAAGTTTTGTGACAAAATAACTATATAAGCGTTATCTAATGTGAAATAACCACGATCAGTCCTTTTTCTCGCAAAGGCTTTGTACACAAATTTTTTCTCCCATATCTAGGTAAAATTTAACTCGTAAGAATGATTGAATTTTTGAAATTCTTGCTGTTGGGTTGGGCTGTTGGAGATTTGGGTGAGAAGCAATGTTTGAAGCTCAAATAAACTAATTTATGATCTCGCCTCGCTAAATTCGTAATAAAAATTTCTGACGCAAGTACGGTGCCGAAGATTCAGTGAACAGGGAAAGGGGTAGTGATCAGCATTTGAAGTTTTGCTCCGTTCAAGGTTTGAATTTAGTCTTAGGTCAAAACGAACTGAAATGTGAGAAACAAGAAGTGTAGCCATGTCGGGGAACTTCGCCGAGAAGCGATCATGAGTGCCTGATTGGAAGGGGTAGTGATATTGCATGCATGGAAGAGGAAGAGGTATACTGCTACTAGGCGGAGTCTTCGCGTCACTGTAAAGTTGGGTCTGCTTTCAGCTACAAGTGATCAAAGAAGCAAGCAGTGGTGACGAGTTCGTTTCATGTCTTTTGGAGGCTCTTCCGAATGATGCAATTTATAATGGTGTTTATACCGAACAGGATCTGAAAACGAGGTTCCATCATGTGAGTGTTAACAGCTTCATATCAATATTGTAAAGGTTTGTGGTTTTCTAAGGCAATATTGGAATGAGGATATATTTGGGCAATACGGACACAAGTCTTGAGCGGCACAGTATGGACGGGCATAGTACCTATCATCGGCTCCCGAAGGCTCCAGAAAGTAAGGGAGGAGGATCTTAAAGAGAGGAGGACCACTGTCAACATCGCGAGTACATTTTAGTCACTTGTCAACTTTTCATGGAAGTTTTCCTTCAGAGAAAATGACCTTGCTGCGTACAACGCATTCTGCTATACCGTTTAAGTTCTCATTCAGGTCTAACAAGCTGGCACTAGGAATTCATGAAGAAATAACTTCGATATAATTTTAAAACTGAAGTTCATTTCACTGATATTCAAATCGTAGTACACGTTCCCGTTATCAGCGGGCCTGCATACCCTGCAGCTTATTAAATAGTTGGCACGTTGAGTAAGGCATCAGTCATAGAAGACTCCTATTTCACAATTTACGGAAGAATTCGGGTGAAATCTTTCAGGATCGCTTTTTTGGAAAAAAAAATTGCTTTTCAAATGCTTCGTGAAGTTAAATACTTGGAAGTGCTGAAATTTTCCCTATTTTCAGCACTTTCGTCAGTTTACATCAAGGGCCACGAAATGTCCCCTTCACTGTAATGTTACACTTTGAGAACTTTTAAATTGTAACACCATGGGGATTTTTCAGTTTATAGCCAACTTGTTTGCAGTTATATAAAGCAGCTCGTCGTGTTGCAAAAGTGGATGAGGGCGGTGCAGGATTGACGGGCTATTTGGTGTCTACACTTCGGAGCGCCGTTACGCTTGACCTACCGCGCAAATTCTCTCTTGATGTAAGCACCATTCCACACATTTCAGTTTTATTTGTTATGTAAGTTCAGCCGATCAATAATTAGACAGAAGGTAGGAGGGAGGTTTCGGAAGGGAAGGAGTGGTTGACGAGATCCTTGCATTCGCATTATTATTAGCCAGGCTGACGGAAAGTGCCTGCTGGTATATCGGTAGAGGCAGTGCGTGCGACACACAAAAAGATGCGAAAGATTGCAGCAAGCAAGAGTAGGAACCGAGGATCTCACCATTATCAAAGAGTTAGGAATATAGTGGCAGTTGTCCGGAGTTTGAGCACTCTTCTTTATCCGGCTACAGACACTGTGCATATTAATTTTCCTCGAGTTTTCCGACGATTGCAGTGTTTTAGCGAAATCTGCCGTGAAATGCTCCAAGCTATCTTTATTCTATTTTAATGGCTTTTCCTCCGCACTTTATAACCGTTTTAAAATCTGGCTTCTCATATTGATTTGAAGTTGTGCATGATCACCACAATGATAACACTGCCTTATGAAATTTCTCAGGCAGGAGTTGAATGCTGACTGCGTTATCGATGTGCCATGTGATCGGGATGCTTTTTTCTGTTACGGAGAAGGAAAAGTTCATCCCCAAACATCGATCACGCATTCTTTCAACTGTTATCGGCCAAATATTACAGTGCACTGTTCCCTAGCGTTAACAAATGTCGCTGAGTTGTTGTGACATTGGTTGCCGAGACCATAGCGATTGAATTAAAGTGCGCACCTCATTATTCAAATCAGTTTGCTCGATTTAGCGATTGTAGTGTGTGTAGATTTCAAAATGTGACGGATGGTTAAAGTCGTATTTTGCTGACAATTTTAGATAGGTTGCACTCATATCGCTTCATTGCGATAGCATTTTTAATCGCTGTTTGAGGAGAAGCTATCTATATGTGCAGCCGTACCTAAGTGGACATGCACACTTTTCTGGATTTAGACGGGGTCAGGATTTTAGTTTCCACGGATGCTTATATGCTTCATTCCTCTCATCTTATCTTAATCTCATTTTTAAATAGGTGATGTAGTTTTTATGCCGCATCTGTTGGCTTTTTTGGTGAACTTTTAAGGACAAAATCGACGTAAAATCGTTAGACAACTATGAAATTCTTGCACGGACGATGTGGCTAGTTGACGACGATCATCTGGAGAGTGCAGTCCGCATGGTTCAATTATTGAAAGGAGAGCCTCAACTGCTTGCACGTGATTGGGTGGTTGATGTGCGCAATTATCTGCAAGCTCGCCTTATCGCCGGTCTGCTCGTTACGCATGCCGCCGCTACAAATATCCGATCGATATATTAAAGTAGGATTCATAACTATTCTAGGCATGTCCCTCTTTCGATTGTGTCACTTAATTCTTGCGAAGTGTTGCTGTTATGCAGATAAGCACGAGCATTCTAAGCATTGAGCCACCATTGCGGTCAGAGCGAAGACTTGAAGCAGTTCGTGACCTCTTTTCTTTCCGGCTTTGTTTGTACTACATTGGAATTCTCATATGGAAGTTGGTTGTTAGCAAAAGAGTGTGTTCAATGTAGATTCTTAGTTGGCGCTGATGCTTCGTTTCGTTGTATTCATTTAAGCAACTGCTATGTACTCGTTCTTCGCTTTATGCAAGTACAGGAGCTTTCCTGTGTGAAATTTTTACCTTCTAGGAGTAGGACCATCTCTTAGGAACAGGGAGCAGGAGCACCTCTCAAGAACAAGGAGTAGGACGACGTTTCAGGAAACAATGTTATATAATTACGCGTACAGCTATAATTGAATTCATGTCGCATTATTATGGAAAAAATTTCAATGTACGATCAAGTCTGCATACAGCTGTGTTGAAGTCAGCTTTGCACTTGTGAAAGAGTAAGGTGGAGGTGCTCTATATTTGTATATCACTTAGAAGAAGCAACGCTGTTTTGGGTGTCGCAATATGCATACGTTATTGCGATGTGCTTTCGCTGAAGTTCTTTGGTTTCTGAACCTGTCAATGACGCCTAAGGGTGCCACCAGTACGTGAAAACGTTTTTTTTTCTGTTTCATTTTTCCTATCCCCTTATTGGCTCAATGCCATCAAGGAAGGTCGCATGATATATGCAGTCATAGAAAGCTGCGTCTAATATCGTCTCTTGTAGAATTTCGTCTACATTGTGGTTAATAGTTTCGTGTGAATACTTGAGAGGCAAACAGAATTTCGTCTGCTTTACATTTGCATTGTATTGGGGCATCTTAATTCCTTGTTCTTGAACAAGTAATATTGGAAACAAGGCGTTCTTCGTGTTTCTAATAGGATGATCCTCATTTTAATTTCCGCCTAGTTCGTTACGAAAGCAATGCTGACGTAGAAGTTCCATGGCTCTGGAGCAGATCTTGTTCTTCATTTCATCACGAAATCGGCATTTGCGTCGTACTTCAGAAATTATGAGAATGCGACTGAAATCCATTTATCAACAACATAGGTGATTGGCATATTACGATCACAATTCGATGCTATAGGTAGTTTCTCCTTATATTCATATTATCCTTCATCCTTTTTTAATTTTTTGCACTCATAATTTTCTTTGTCCTTTTTTGGATTCGTTAGTTTCTCTTTGTGCAGTGTCTTTTTAAAGTCTCTTATCTTTATTTGCCCCCTGAATCTTCTTTGAATTACAATATCGTTTCATCGATTACTGCAAGTGGTGCTTATTTTATGTTCGTGTTGTGTATTCACATTGAAATACAAGCACCGCTGTCGTTTGCGATGTTAGTGTACATTCAGAGATATTCCTCGGCAGCAGCCACTAGTTCATGCATTAGTAGGTGAACATGAAATGCATTTTCTTATTGGTTGCTTACGTTTGTGTTATATTCGCCTATTGCCGTGTTTGTTGTTTGTCTACGTTCAAATAGAGTATATTTGAAGTAGTTCGCTATTTACGGTACAGTTCGAGTTGTATAAAACAATGGAAGAGTATTGAATGAATTTTGAAAACATCACAGACTACAATTATCCGCTGAGCAAGAAGCATTGTCAAATGTTGAAGCATATTTTTACGGGTAAGCATTAACTCCGATCAGCCGACGAATGCCCTATTCTTCTGTTGGTTATGCACAGTGGTCCTCTGCCGAAAAATCGAATGTGGCGGAGAAGGATCCCTGAGGGTGTTGAAAAAGACGAGAGTACTTTGTCGCGGAAGTTCACCGTGTCTCTCATCACATTAACATAACTTTGGAGCGAAAGCTTCCTGACGGGACTGGAGCTTTAAACTTTTAAAGGTGTTGTACTCCAACAGGTGGACATGGGTGCCTTATGCCTCTGCGGTTTGGACACAAGGAAGCCAATGTGAGACGTAAAAAACTGAAATTTTTGTGCTTCACTTCGCCGATGCACCAGTTTGAGATGGCTACACTTAGTTGAAAGATAAATTTAGAGAGCATTAAGATTTCCTAAAAACACTGTTTTCTGCACCACAGATATTGCAACCTTTCGGATCAGTGGACATTCTGTGACTTGCGCATTGGCGTATGCATGTGATGTTGAAGAAGCCCTTGGGAAGCGACACAGCGAAGCGCAGTGAATTGAGTGTGAGACATACGTTGCATAAAACCATGCTGGAACTACGATAAACGTGCAATATCAAAGGACGGCGTGATACATTATGTTGTATACAGGTTATGCAAGGATTCATTTCCGCTTTGCATGAAACCAATCTAACTTCACAGGAGTAAAGCGACATTTTTGTTCTTCAGAAGGTTGAGCTGCCGAAAGTGTTGAGCATCGTTGAGCGGAATGCAACGGCAGATTCACACTGGGCTATATGATACCTTCCAACAACGACTAACGTCATGCCGATGTTTACTACGCACACGAGCCATGGTCATATAAAGTTGTTGGGCATCGTTTTCTGGTAGGTAACGGGGACCACACACGTTGCTTAGGAATTAATTTGCTTGTAATGACTCCCGCAAAAGTACAAAGCACAGAGAAGTTTTGGAATTTTATATGTATATGTATATATATATATATATATATATGCACGTGCATGTACTTCAGGGCATCTCCGGATCTGACTCCCAGCTCCAGGTTTACGGAATATAAAAACGAAACTGTGATCCGCTTCCAGTGCATCCATCGCCAAGAGGCATTTCGTGGCCTGAATATTTCGTTTGACAACACAAAGACAATCACCTCTGATTATGGTCAGACGTGTCTCTAACATTGCCATTGCATAGCATCTGAAGCAGCGTCAAGGTGAGTGCGTAAGTTGCTGCAAAGGAATGTGCAAAAAATTGTTTTTGCAAGACCCCGCAGCCGACTGAACGAAAGCTCGCATTCCTCTTGTTTACCGACGGTCCGATTGCATGCGTTGACTCAGACGGTCGATGAATTTTCGGCGGGAATGTGAGCACTTTCCGTAGTTCGCCTCCTGAAATTCGATCTCCAATCCATTTTCGTTTTCAAATGGTTCGGCAACTCGATCTTGCTAAAGTCGGTTGGATTGAGATTACATATATATATATATATATATATATATATATTATATATATATATATATATATATATATATATTCGCGAATGGCTGAGTATACTTGGCCAATCTGAGCACAAATAAATTGTATTCGGAACACTGGGTTATAACGGCCCTATTCATCGGATTTAACGGCCCAATCAAAAATCCCAGGAAAATCATCTCATCTCGAGTTTTTTAATCGTTCCTAAGGTGCTCCTTCTATCAGTGCCCACCTTCAAGCAACCGCTGCAATATTAAAGCTGTGATTTTTTCAGCGTCCTCACACCACACAAAAACAAAATCATTTTCTTTGATTTAAAATCATTTATGGAACATAACGGTTCGTAGTAACAGATTCTGCGGCTGCAACCTTTACCTTGTCGGACCGAATTTGCTTGTGAAGCTCTCTTTCCTCATCACGGACTGCAATGTGCGAAAGCGGCAGCATAGCATCTCTCGAAAGGGCACTCGAAACTCGCGGTTGTATTTGCAATAAATGAGTGGATTCAGAAGACTGAATAAAAACTTGTTTTAATGCAAAGAACCCTTTCTGCATAAGCTTCAAGGCACCTTCTTTGAGCAAAGGCCAAAATCCTGTGAAGTGACGGAATCTCAAAATGCCAATGATCGAGACTGAAGTTGAACGTTAGAATAAAATTCTAGCAACTCATGGGCGAGCATTTTCATATAGGGTTCAGCAACTTTTAGGGTGAATGTCAAAGACATCTGAACTGGATCCAAAATATGAAGGCAACACTGGAAGTTAGAGATTCCTGGTTTCGAATCTGAAATGAATTCAGCGCGAACATAACACAAACTTTCTTGAAGAAAAATAACCAGTACCACTGATTCTTCACATTAAACACATCATATCAAACACATTGACTGTCAGCTTCACAGGTGGGTTTGACTTGCTTAAACAATACTTTTTCAAACTCCTGCGTTCATCTAGCCATGCAAAAGCTCTCTAATGCGAGATGTTCTAACTACTACAATACGATTATGAACACTTCTGGTTCCTTACAATTTTTTTCTTTTCTGGAGCTTCCATCTTTGTGAGCAATTGTTTTGAACATCGCTGTTGATGTTTCATTAATAAATCCTGTACTGAGCAATGCATTCAAAGTGATCTTCATATCACAACATACAATAGTCATCAATGTTACGGTCGAGAGTGAAAGAGCTAGATAGGACAGTTATAGACCTGTTCGAATAGCCAAGCCAAAGCGCTAGATGGTCGAACCAACGTGGCGGCATCACACCGTATGGTTTCAGCAGCGCCAATAGGAAGAACGGTACCCAGCAACATATGAAGACACTCATGATAGCGCCGAGAGTTTTCCGCGCTTTACCTTCACCTCGCTCTTGTGCCTTGCCATTATGCACCTATAAAATGCATCCCATACCGGTATCATATTTCGATTCAAAGCTATCCACCCATTAACAATAATCAAAACAGCATGTCCAACAAAGGCGATGATGATAATCACTTCATGGTCGATCATTTTTGTCTTAAATCATCCGAATCACTCAAATTACTCAAAAAATTGTGCGCATTTATGTTTTTTTAGCAATCGTTGGTGGCTCTTAAAGACATATCTGTGCTCATTCTCGCTAACTTTTGCTTATTTAAATGCCATCATCAATATCAAATTGAACATGCGGTCATAAATCTCTTGTATTGCAATACATTACAAAACTTCGATTTATTCACCATTCGTATAACTGACTTTCAATCACACTCATCAAATCACACTCATCGCAAGTAGTGTCTGCGTCAGAAGACGAAACATTGAATGAAAAAAACACCCAATGGCAGTAGTCAACGGAAGCATACCTCATCGTGCAAACAAGCGCCTCACTTTGATGCTGTTAATATATATTTCGTCACGTACATAACCCTAAGCTAAAGCTTCATAATCGAAAGTGCTCATAACAATAGCATCGTGAAGCAAAGATCAACTTTTAAAAAAAATCACATCTCTATCTGTCGTTAATGCGTAATGGATCCATAATTTGTCTAAAAGGTGCTATACTTATATATTCCTGAAATCTGCTTTTGTAAGAAAATAACTCAAAATTTATCCCTACCAAATTGACCCTTCTCCTCTTACGCAGTCTCCGCAATTCGAATTTTATTCTATTCAACGATCTCTCTATCGGGTTTTTATTAATAATTATTAGGCAATATTTTTAATGTAGAGAAGAATACGCGTCACATTTGCCTTTCTGATATAATCGGGAATCGTTCGGAGATTAGTTACCTCAAAATTGCTTCCCATTAAAGCGCTAAAAGTAAGCAAGACAGGGGACAAAAGCAGCTTTTTTTGGCCTTCTCCCTTGAGGCGATTCATATTTGAGAGTGATAAAATTGCAAACACTATTCAGAAAATCTACTTCAATAACGATATTAAAGGCTAATAAGAAATGCTCTACAGTTGTACTCAATGGATACTAGAAGTACTTAGTGAGTGAGGCATTTATTTCTACACATATATGTGGAGAAATTTCAAAACTGAAACCTTTGATCGTAAATGACAAGGAAATTCCACTTATTTTTCGATTCTTGTTGTGTGTGTAGATAGATGATCACTAACATGGGCAATTTATTTCCGTCTCTCGTTTCGTTTTTCAATAAAAAAAAATCAATAGAGTGCCTAACTCGTGTTGTTGGAAAAATGCAAGACATCAATAGTTTTAAATGGCAATAAAGATGAGCTATTGCCAGATGGGAAACAATCGCCCAAAAAAAAAGTGGAATTAAGAATTATGTGACTTATGACTTATGATGCTTGATAATTAAACGCAATGAATTTTCCCACTAGCACTTAAATGAATTCGGAAAACTCTTTGTCAAATAGATTCTTTTAGCAGTTTTAAGTTTTTCATTTCTATCAAAATAGATGTTTAGACATTTAATGGCTTCCATTCTAATATGAAATCTTTTCTCTTCAATTATCTTATAAATTGCGAATATAATAATATTGGCTTTATTTTTTATTAAAAGTGAGTATTAGCAGAAGAAAGCATTTTGATCAAGCAATAAAATGGTTGATTTACATATGCAAATTTTTCTGCCCACAAATTTTTTAATCGCTGAATGGAGGTCGAGTATTCGTGTATTTGTAAATTTGTCAAAAAAACGCACATCAATACTACTAAAGGAGGAATTCCTTCGATTTATCACAGAAAGCAAGAAAATACAACAACAAAACAACAAACTCCCTCGATTAATTCAAAAGCATCTCATAAATTATCAAACCACTGTCATGTTTTTCTCCTTCGTATAGCAATCATCGTAAGCCGTGTTAAGATTGTGCACTAAGGGCGCAAGTGAAGAGAGGTAAAAAAAAAAACACTTCATAAAATAAAGTTTCCTTCCAATTTCCTCGGAGCAAATCAAACCTTAGAGGAGTCTCTCGTTGTTACTGTGAAAGAGCTTTAAAGTAAATGATTGTACTTCAAAGTTTTCGCATTTAAAACAAGCACATCAGCATATTTTTAAAGAAATAGCATAGGGGATAACTAGATATAGACCTGAACGTTTCAATTTTTCCTTAAAGGCATCTGCTGCATTTGCAGAGTAGTTCAACTTCCGGCTGATTGGAACTATACTTAGAATTTCAATCGTGATTCTAGTTTAGGATTTATCCTATCATTGGGTGGAACGAAAGCCACAAATGCATGAACTAACGATCATCATGGCTAAAGCGGTTTTCATATATACGATCCCTTTAAGTGCATAGCTACGTGAACGTAATGTTCTAGTACTGCTGAAAGCAATGATGTTTTTAATATGGCAAAATATTTTTCTCAACATTTTCCTTCAAATTGCTGAATCGCGTTGATTTATAAGATAGCCAGCGAATAAGGGTGTGAGTGAAGCATTTGATTTGCTCTTTTATTCCAGAACTACTTCTAGAACTTATTGGCGAGAATACTTTATGTGCTGACCTAAGAAGTTATTCTAGCGTATCATCCGATGTGGTTGCACACAATTTTCTCATCCCTTTCATTGTGTCACTCCCGGATTAACAGATTTACAAGAGATTCGCATATTTTCAAGCAATGAATGAAGTTGGTCGTCAACGAACAAAAAGCGGCTAATAACACTAGAATGATTTTTGATATATTAGTGAATCAAAGTTATATAGAAAAACTCATGCATTATATATATATATATATATATATATATATTTATATATATATATCAATGACAACATCGATATTCACTATGTGACATCAGAGAAGATGATGAAATGGGGTAGTCTAATCAATGCAATTGCTCATCATTTGACACTCCCTTTTAGTAAGTTGAGAAAAATCAGAGCATTTTAAAGAGCTTGACAGCTGAACCACTCGATTGTTACCTTCCGATTTCTGCCTATAGTTTTATGCGAAACATCCACATTTAAAATGAATTTTTGGGTGAAATATCCTCATAGAAAACAAAGTTATAGTGATGAGAAGTTTCCGCAGATCTGTAGCATGAAAAAAAGGATAACTAATAGAAGCAAACAGCAATATTGATTCACAATAAAACTGCCTAAAAACATAATTGTGGACATAGTCATGACAGCAAAATAAAATCGAAATGAAATATTTCCCTTGTTGAAGAAAGCCTTTTTTTTTGATAAACGCTAAAATGGTCTTTAGTTATGCTCGGCAATTATGCAGTCGAAAATGCACGCGTCTAGCGATGCTATATTTGGCTACTTCTTGCTATTCAAAAAGAAATCGACTCAGTTTTTTCAAAACAAAAAATCTCAACGAATCGAACTATTAAATTTTTCTTCGAAAACTCGTAAAATTATAAAGGACGTTTTTTTTGCCAAGACTAAACCGTTAAATCGTTATTCGTAAGAACTGGGCTTATTCTATTAATTAACTTTCGTATGTGTGTGCTATTACGAGTCAAAGAAAACCTTTATATGTTGAAGCACCCTTCATGCCACATCTTTACATATGCCCCATGTGAGACTCAATCCCTCCATTTACCGAAAAATGAGAGAAGACGTTCAACTATGTCTTTCTAGTAGGTTTTCCATTATCCACGAGGATACCGGGATCCCTCACCTTTCCAAAATATGGAGAGGGAAACTTCAGATATGCGATTTACCTATGAAACCCGAGTGCCCTATTTTTCGATAATGGAGAGTGGACATTTAACTATATAAATCATATATGTCTAATGGAAGATAGGAGTCTTCCCCTTCCACATTCATCCAGGAATCTTCAATCGCAATACTGCTCAATATACTGGGAATGAATTCGACTGCAGTTTGAAATTCTGTTTTTGTGATCCCACTTCTACAATGAAACAAAATTTTGAAAACCTAGGATTCCAACTTAGTATATAGAAAAGTTTGCATCTATCAAACGTCACACGTCACTAAATAGCTAACTTCACCAGATTTACTTCATTTTTCATTGCACTTCATAATAGCCGAATGGACGTTTACGATTTCAATGTCATTCAAAAAAAAGAAAAAAAAATGACGTAACGAAAATATTTTCTCAACAATAAGCATTCTCCAAATCGTTACGTTGAAATTGCATTGCTTATCTGAACTAAATATTCCGACGCATTGACATTTCAATAGGTGAGTTGATTGGTCAAATGCATTAAGAAGTACATTTTGCATCATTCAAACTAACAGTTTACACAATAGGGATTAGCAAAATTCACCACAAGTCATATTCAAATTTATATCTCATTTCAATGAAACCACTTTTTATATGGAACAACGGCAAACTAAATTGTAAGTCAATGTAAATGCGACTTTTTTTTGCGTATTCAAATGTTAGGATGTTGTTAGTGCCATCAAGGAACGATCGATCCATATCTCCTACGCTTCAGTGATGCGCCTTACCGACTGACGATTACCTCCATCAAGGAAAGACAGCTACGAATTTTTAAACCCATGTTATATGACACCTCAGCAAAACTTTTTATTGTCAGTTGCTTTAGGTCACCACATGATCACCCGTAGTGACCATTAAAAAATGCCCGATTCTCGTCCTATAAAGTATGAAAATCAAGCATCCCATATTTTCGTCCCATTCCTATCACACCTGTCGTCAAGGATAAAATATTCAGTAAGCAATCGTTGAACGTTGCTTTTATCACAACCGTACAACATTTTCATAAGCAATGTGAGAAGATGATAAAGCTATTTGAAACATTTAGCTTGTTGTTTGCAGCCATGCAAAATAGAAAGAATGACCACTGGAAAAAATGACCGCTGCAAAAAATAATGACCATTGCAAATGAAGCAAAAGAGAAGAATTAACTTCATCGATGAAAGGAAATAATCAAAAAAAATAGAACAACATTACCAATGGTATTTTTTGAAGAATGGTCGATGGCCGGTGTGCTTTACGATTTTTGCTTGTTTCACGATCATTTCCATTGATGCTCTTTTTTGCGATTCGATCCTGATCGGTGAGTCGCTTCGCGGCAAGCCACATTTTCACGTAGAGAATTATCATAATCATTGTGGGCCCATAAAACGCTATAGTGGTCGCATAAATTTGATAGACCGCATTTTGGTTCACCTGAATTCGCAATTTGTCCTTATCGACTTGCTCGTCTAGATGTGAACTCTTGAAAAAAAAATGGAATCCACCTTCATTAGGCAATACGAAAGCACCAGCACAAAACTTTTAATCAAGTTTTCCTTTTCCTTCAAAAAAAATTAGCTTTCAGTGTTGACTAGTTAAAAAATGGGAAATATTAGTTTTGAATTACAGTATAACAACTTTTCTCTTAAAAACACTTTAATACCTTTTTGAACTCAGAAACTATTCACAACAATCACCACCTAAGATTTTTCATTATTGGTGCATGAATATTTTAACGCACAACTGTCATGGCTATTTCTCGTTTAAGCACTCAATAATAGAGAAACAGCCAGATTGGCTTAAAGGGTTAGACCAATGGGTATTTGCACACCACTCAATACGACCGTTCATGAATATGACCCATTCGAGTTTATCAGAAATATAGGCATGGGGAAGGTTTAAAAAGATTTCAGCAAACGTTTCTATGGAATCTGGAAGCGATTGCAGATGATTATGAAAAGGAATATAGAAGCAATTACGAGCATTCTTCATACTACCGTCTTAAGCAAACAGCAGACGACTAGGAGCGATTGATCAGGCTTAATAGTTGGCATATATGTAAATTATTGTCGATAACGAAAAAGTAAGAAAGTCGAGAGCAATGGATTTGAGCTTAAGTAAAAAAAAAAAGCAGAACAAGATGAACTTTTGCTCAGAGGCTACATCGCATTTTTACTAGAAGCAAAATATTTGTTGGATGAAAAGTGGCTAACACTCAAACGTTTTGACCAAATATGGAACACTTGACGCGAAAAAATTTACTTATGTTTTTCTCTCTCTATCGAAAGAAAATTCACAAATTAGCCACAAGTTGTGCCTTGTTAAGAATGTATTTTATTTAAAAAAAAACAAAAAAAAAAACAAAAACGCAAAGCGCTCAAGCAAAATCCCACCTGAAATGAAAGAAAAATAAAACTGCAATCTAAAATACAAACTAGATTAATATCAGCTATGATAAGAAAGTTTTCGTTTTTAGAGATCACTTCAAAAACTTTTCATCGCTATTTGCAACTACAATATGGAGGTTGGGATAGAAATGTTTGTTTCGAAAGTTAGTTTTTTTTTGTTTTGTTTTCTTTTTTTTTTCAAATCTAAAGGTGTCAACCGAAAAGCGTCAAAATTTCGAAATGCGGATTGTGAAATTGAAATCGAAGTTTTTTATCTGAAATTTAACTGAAATAGTGGTCAAAAGGCCACGTGAATTATAAACTATTGCACGTGTTATCAGCAATTTTTTCCAGCCTCTCACTAAAGGGCCCCATATGTCTTGTAAAAATTGCTTTAGAACAGCGAATAAAAATAAATGAAGAATAATAATGGGGCATCTATATGACCAGATGTCAGACGATCGTAATTGACGACGGAACGTTAGTGGGAACATTTGAATGTGGAATATTTCAATTGCGGAAGCAAAAAAAAAAGAGATACAACTGCACGAATGTCAGTTCACAATGTACTAGACGTTCGAAGCAATGAACCCCATTGTGGCCATTTTTCACGTTCGACTTTTTGTACATGATTAACTTTCCGCTACTGGAGAGCGTCTGTTTATTGGAGAGGTTTTTTTTCTTTGCGGGCAAAAGAAGCCGCTTCTGGTCAAAGTTAGCTTATAAGTACTTTTTGTGTTTCTTTAGTTCTTCGAAATTTTCAGTGCATATTACCCAATCATTGACCTCTCCCATTCATTAGTGTTTTTCAATTTTTTGGGAGGAATTTTGCTATAGTCTAATATATAATTACGTAGCAATGGGTTTTTCCATTCTTTATTATAGCAAATGTTCAACAAATCTATCAATGTCGATATCTCCTAAGCTTCCAGCGTCTCGTTGGGTTGAAAGCAATTATGTCCGGAAGCCGAGCGAGAAGGAACTTTGAAGTAACTAAGATTAGCAAAAATCATCTATTTATAGTGCCGCAAAATATTGAGTAGTTGTTCTTTTGCTCAGCTTTTGAAAGGATAGTTTGCAAAAAATTTGTAAGACGTAGTGATGACAGGAATTGATATAGCAAAGTATCCACGACGAGCTGTTAGAACACTGGAAATAATTCAACTTTCCTCAGGGACTGCATTCTTCTATTTTAGTGAAAGTTGCTGTCCGTTCCGGATATATTTTCTTCAACTTGAACAGAATAAATAAACAAATGCACGCAATATATGGACAATACATAAAACATGTGAGGAATAATAAAAGCATAAAAGGAATTTTTAAAAAATATGCAAAATTCGAAGAAGAGGAAATTCTCAACTCTGCTGTTAATGCTGGATTTATAAAAATGAATGATGTTCTATGTAGACAGCATCAACGCTAGGCTGAGTGATACGTTATTGCAATTTATCTGAATGCGGATCAGTGAAATGGAACTTTTAGCAATAGATTAATGCAAGCGAATATTTGCATTCAGTGTAATTTCAGACGCAAAATTGATGAATTGTAAATTCGTCATTCGATTCTTTAACTATATTATTCAATATTTATCATCTAAATCCATGCATACATAGAAGTAACGAAATGTTTAAAGAAATTAACTAGAGATTAAATGCCTAGTTAGTCCCCATTCAACAAATACTGAGTAATGGTTTTAAAAACAGCGGAAAGTATGGCAGTTATATAGTGATTTCAAAGGCACAACTATCGTCGATAGTGGAGGAGAGCGGAAGATTTAATGTGATGGTATGCTTCAAAAGCAATAAAGAAGCGTCAAGCCCGCCTTGCTCAATGATTTCGAATACCACTGGATGAGTGCGCAGTTTCTTCTCTTTTATGGATACTGCATCCCGACTCATCACTGCGATAGCTTTTCGTTTAGAAAAAATCACAGTTTATTGCTCTACTAATAGAAATAAAATATTACCTAATTGTTTGAGTTCAGTTGAACACACCGTATCTCCGTTTGAAGTGAAACCTTCAAAAGATGGACAATTTTTGCTTTCCCAATTATTTTCTGGTTGAAATTAGGATGCATAAATAGCGGCTACTGAGAAATAATAGTTCCATAGTCGAGCAAAAAAAAAACTTTTTAAAAACTATGATTGGCTGCTATTAGAACATCTCGGATAGCAGAACATCTCAAATAAGAAGTAAAGCTTCATCCATTGAAATGGAGTAAACAGCAGCGAAGCTGACTGACTAGAAAACTTTTAGAAAGAAAGTCGCCAAAAACAGATGAGAAGCAGCAAACATTTAGATAAATCAAAGGAAAGCAAAGCAGCCTCTCTTCGCGACCAATTTCACGTCATCCGACCGTCGATGAATACAAGAAAACAATAGCTTCCAAATACGCTTGCTTTCTTACAAGGTCTTATTTTCAGTACCAAACTTTCCTGAATCCTACATGAGGCAAACGAAGCAATGCAGAATGATAGAATGAGGTCCTCATGGAAATGCCCGATCCTGTAGCTCCGTTGAATTTGCTAAAACTGCAGTCAATTGTTTGCTCAAGTGATGGATGCATCTTCAACGTTTGTTCACAAGTTCCACTCAACTGCGCTCCCATAAAACCTTTAGATAAAGCAAGCTTAAAGCAAGTTGCCAAAGGCTGAAATTTGAATATTATATACGGATGCGGCTGAAATTCTTAAATGTTTTAGTTGCTCTTTTTAAATAATAGGTATTTCAGTGAAGCGAGACCCTCAGTTGGACGTCCTGATCTCCTCAATAATGTGATCCAATCAGCAACAACACACCAAAATGCAGCATTAATGCTCGTGAATTCGCACTATTCTTTTAAGAATCTCTAAGGAATTAACTACTCATCACCTAGCCAAATTCGCCTTATTGATAGTCGTTCATTTCGATGACGAAGATAGGTAGATGAAGGAAATAGCAAGAAACCTTGTTCGAGGTGGAAAAGATTTCATCAGTGCCACGACAATCTTACGACTTGTTAGACGACTCTTTGGGATAAATACTTTAAAAGACCACAGCATGAACCTCATTCGCTTTCTCGTATTCTGCTGCGCCTTCACCATCAACCGAAATCTCGTTGATTTTGCTCACACTATCGCCCTTATTCTAGCATATTATAGCCCTCATTATAGATGCTGCGATCTATAGATCTCTAGAAGATTTCTAATTGCGAAAAGGGCAATAGAAAAAACCTCTGGATTGTAATAAAAATGCTGCAAGGAAAGGCTTCGAATAAAAGCTTTCAAGCAGAATATCTTCCCTCAATATTACACAAAGATCGATCACTATACAAGCTATTGCATAGATGGAAAAATCATTCATCGTATATAAATTCATAGAAAATATATTGTGAGCTATAAAATTTGCAAATTTTACTATTATAGTCGCGCAGCTCACTGGACACGGATTGCACTCATTACAACAAATAAGAACGCAGACGATTATTATACCATATATATCAAAAAAATTCGTTCTCAACTGCTGCTGCCATAGTAGGGCACTACTCTTCACTTTGCCAGAGACAGCTGCAGTTTGCACCGTATGTACCACATTTCGCAGACCTATTGTAACTGTCACGAACAGCACATTTTAACTGAATATCATGCCCAACACTGAACCAGGATGGTATCATTTAATAAAGCACGACGTTCCGGACCATACTACAGGGGAAGGGGATCAGTGAATTGTCAGCCTCCTTAGAGGCGAAGTACAGAAACGAGGTTTGCCACATCACTGCATCATAATCTGAAGGATGGAGCAGGAACTTCTTTTAAAAATGATTACTTAAGTAAACGACGAGAATATGAGGATTGAGGAGTGTTTCGTAACACCTTTTGTGATTCTTAACATTTGCGTCCTATCTACTCTTGGATTAGAAACTTGTACCCCCTCAGTTCCTTGGACAGTTAGAATGGTTCTAGCACGTTTCCTAATTGAGCGGTATTTCAGTAAGAACTAACGTGGCTCTGATAGGCCAACATAACCGGTTTAAACACATTTTCTAAACTTTCATATTTTATAAGTTCGTCGAAATCTCGAAGAATAAATGCTGACTCGAAGCGATGTAAAATCAACATTCCGTTCAAACGGGACTCGCACTAGACAATCCTAAAGCGAAGATTCTCCTTAAAAAATGCATTAGAATCGACAAGTTTTTTTTTCGGCCAGCGTAAAAATAGATGTCAAAGCAAGCAAAAAAAAGTGGGAAGTTACAGGATTACAAGTAAAGGAGACGGCACAACTAATTTATTCGGAATGTGACGCAATGACACAAATGCAAAGGGGTGGCATGAAGTTTGTTGCTTTTTTTAAACTTGAAAAACACGGATAGTCTCAATGCGTTTCAAACTATTATCCGGTTTTGTCGACTATTCTAGGTGCTTTAGCCGCGGATTTCTATTAAATGGGATTGTTCCACAAATTTAGAGCTTGATCAATTTTTTGCTAATGGTTAGTGCATTCGAGTTGGACTGCTTTGAAGCGCTTAGAAATGGACTCGTTTTTATACGCTCGACGCTCACTTAGCGAGTTATAACCAGATGGAATTCTTATTGCTTTTTCTCTCCCCTTCTATTTTTGGAGTCCTCTAGTCGCATATTTTGCAAAAACCAAAAATTGTGGAGCGGCTGCCTGATAAACAATAGAATTTTCACAAAAAAAGTAAGTGCTCAAGCCACGTGATGCAAAGAGATTGTGCAGCTGCCACAAATCGCAGCGAAAGAAAGTCTAGCTAACCTGGCAAGTTCCCTCAATACGCTTCGCTGGCCACATCACCAGTGGTGAAATACTGACAATTAGTGCAACAATCCAAACAATCATCACATAGCAGAAGATGCGCCTACGAGTGCGTTGAGCCGCATATCGTAGTGGCCTGCTGACTGCACAATAACGATCCACGCTGATCATGCATAGATTGATAATTGACGCCGTACAAAGCGTTTGATCGGCTGATGTCCATAAACGGCATAACGCTTCACCTAGTATCCAATGTTCAGCGATCAGATCAACAAGTGCCAACGGCATCACCACTAGTCCGACGCAGAAATCGGCGAATGCCAACGAGACGAGCAAAAAGTTGGCAGGTTGCTTCAATTTGCGCACAAGTAGAACAGCCAACATAATCAACGCATTGCCTATCAAGGTGGCAATGATCATAAGGCTTGCTGCAAAACATATTAGCAACAGCGAAATCAATGAGTTTTGCTCTCCACTAAGTAATAACAGAGGGTTACCAGAGTTGGAAGCGGAGTCGAGGGTAGCGGCCACAATGGCTGTACTAGCTAACTGGGGATTGCTAACACTCATAGGAACGTCGTCGAGGCACGCACCGGGCGTCAAACATGCATCATCTATTCGTGGCAGCACTTAGGAGCGGCCACCAGTCAGACTGCAGAGAGAGAGCAGAGAGAGGCCACTATGCAGGCGTCGTCGTCCACGCAGACGCCCTCATACATCAGATACCGGACGGCCGATTTCACGATTTCAGCCGGTAATTCTGCCGTTACGGATGCTGAAATTTCCTCTGGATTACGGTGGGCATAGTCCAGCAATTTGAGATGCATCGCTGACACAAACATTTCAAACTTCTTACAATCTACGATATACTTCATGGAAAATTTTTATTCACGAGAGTAATACCGAAACAACACAGGTAAAATGGTTGCCGAAGTGAGTCTACCTCTAATTCAATGAGCATTCATCTCTCAAAAAATACTAAACTTTATAACAAATATCAGTTGCAGATTATTTAAATTGTATCAGCTAATGTAAATTAACACCGATGATTAGTGAATTCTCTGATTCCAGTGAATTACCCGGACAAATAGCTTTAAAATATTCTCTTGCAGGAACTCTTCAATAAATTCCCGGCATCAGAGTGGCAATCATTTAAAAAAAAACATATATGGTGGTAGTGAAAAACTTTTTGGCAGAAGTATTGGACCACCTAAATGATCTAATCGGCAGGATGAATGAAATTCATGTAGCAAGGATTTTTGTGAACCAGGTTCCAGCTTTATTCCCTCACCTTATTTGTTCGTTGTTTTTTTTTTAATTTTAGGACTTCGTTCCAATGAAGACTATGAAGGACGATTTCTTCAGCTTAGGAGAACACTGGAAAGTTTTTACGATCAAATAAACTCCATATTATCAGAAACGGCAGATCTTTGCCACGTTTGTCAAAACTTTATCCACTCTTAGCTGGTATTTTTCAGAAACTTAGAATTCTTTCATCAATAGTACTAAATCATAAAATGCGACCGTATAGGAAAAAGCTATCTGAAGGCAGCAGTCATCGCGTGTTAACTACTTCTAATTGCACTAATTCGTCGTCGTAAGTGCTTAATAATATCGTACTCTTCAGCATTGTTTCCCAAATAATTTAATGAGTACCATTGCGTCAATACAAATGATGCCATGACACACTATCCTAGCGTTTCTGTGAAATAAATCCACTTTTTTACGATCGGCAGTTGTCCATCATTTAACTTGAACAACTAATTAACCCAAGAGATATTTGACAATATTTGCATCTCTTCCTTATTTATTTCGTGTGTTTTAAAAATAATTGGTGATAACAGCTTTCAACTATGATATTACTTCCTGCCATTTGTAGCGACCTTTCAGTCTACTGAAAAGCCTTTCGCTAAACAGGAGTAAAATACTACCAATTCGTAGTTGAGCAATAATTCAAGATATATCTTCTTCATTCCTTTTTTTTTCTGAACTCATGTGAGGCAGAATGCCTTCCACTGTTCCTATGAGTCGTAAGTATCTTAAAGAATTGGAGAACGCATAATTGAGAAAAATTTTCAAAAGAAGTGGATATGCAATTTCCTCAGTTCTTTAGTTGGGGGAAGGGGGGAGGGGGGAGGCGGTTCGAAGATAATATCTGATAGAAGAGTGCAGGTGGAAAGTGAATGTACTGATGAAATGACAGCTGCCATCTTGAAATACTTCGTTTCGGCTGAATGGGACGATGCTTCATGAGGAATACTTTCAGAGAGGACCTACAATCAAACGTGGAACTATGAGTTATAATACTTCTTAATCTCTACTGAAAAAGTGTAAATGAAAGGAACTTCTATTGAAGAGAACCTATGGTGAGGGTTTCGCGATGCTAACATAACGATTTTACACACAAAGTTATCAGGCAGCATCCCAACTCGCATTTGGCCTACGATTATTTAATTCTTCCGCCGTTGTATTATGGAAGGGGTGATAGTCTCTAGGCAAAGTTTTAGCTTCGCTTCTTTTCTCCTGTTCGTATACTCAGAAGCGTTATGGACGATTTCTGGGAATCTTAACATGCACAATCGCTTCATCGTCAGTCTCTATCAAGATGACTATATAGTTGTATTACTGGCAAAGCGGTGCGCAACGTGTTATCCACAGATATTATGGATGGAAACATCTATAGCAGTTGGACTCGCTTAAGCCGAGTACGAACTGATGTAAACTTCAACTGTTGAGAGCAGATATTCCAAAGTTGAGAAGCAAATGCCTCATTGGTAGGAGACGGATACAACGTGAAACACCGAATATCGGATATACTTTTTTGAAGAATTCAAAACTCATTTGTTTCAACGAGGATGCTTGGTCTTTGAGCTAATAAGTCGGTGAGTTTTCTAAGTTTTGTTTGGAGCAATTTTAAGAGCTTAATGAAGCAGAATCGCCTTTGCATAATTTTTGTGGGGACAAAAAATTGCTACGTAAGCGATGATCAAAATTCAGTGGTCAACGAACGACGAACGAAAATTCGAGTTTTTCGAAAATGCATTTGTTCGCCTCTTCGATAACAGCTCTTCACAAACCGCTATGGCATAGCGACTCCCTTTCGCAAATGCAAAGAAATGCTCACTTCTTACCCTCCCCCTCACCCTCCTTTTTTCTAATTTTCGTTCAGTCGATTTCTTCATTCGAACAGGAAGAATCACATTTGAAAAACGGCCGCAACTAAAGTAAATTTGAATATGGCGGCGCTGTCACTCGAAAATAACATACAATGCAATGGCGTGGTGTCATTTGCCCGCAATGAAGCAAATTTTTTTACGGCCATCTCTTTAAAAGCGATCTCTCTTAGAACGAGAAAAGAGTTTGTCAATCACTTAGAAACTATGAGTAAATTTCTTAGAAAGAACTAAACAGTCATCAAAAAGAACTAAACAAGAAGTCGAAGATGGCAAAACACAAAGTCAGCAGCTGGTACAGAAATTGCACATTCATCTAATGCGATAAGTAGCTTCCATATATTGCATAGATCGATCAGCGATCAGAGGTTTAGGATACATTCAGTAGATCTTAGTGTTTTTTTAAAACTTTTTATTACAAATTTCAACTTATGAACAAGCGGAATATTCGTTCGCAGTAAAAATATCACAGCATTATAATGGAATTACGAATTTTAAAGCGAATAATTGAGACCAGTGAACTGTTTTTAGTAAAATCGAATCTATGGAACTTCAAGAAAATAAGATCAAGGTGATCGACGAATAGAAAGCGTCGATAGCAAGTGCTAAACAACACTCAAGGTTAAACTTGACATTCAGCTGAAAAACTGACGCCAACGGAACCTTTGAGGAATTAGTCACGATGTTTTTCAAAGACGAGCCTAATTATAGTCATCTGAAGAAAGTCTGCTTCTACCTTTGCCAAATTCGAAAGATTTCTATATATTAAACGTTGGTGATGGAACCTACTCTCGATGCGAATTGGAATGTGGCTTTTCTTTTGTTCATAAAATGCTCATATCGCATTTTAATTCTAATTCTTGTAATAAAAGAAAGTTTGGAAACGTTTAAACTTTCCGTTTTCGACTATGGTTTCTTGCAGCTATCTCTAAAACATCTTACACATTTCTGTAGAATAGTAGGATATGAGTCGTATCTATTTACCTCATCGATCTCTTTCTAATAAAGAAATTATTTTAGTATCCTATGAACGATCAATTTTATTTTTGAACACAAGAATGTGATCCAGCGGGACAATGGTGAGTAAGAAATTTTATCACGAAAGCCCTTCGCAATATATACGAGAGAATTTCGCAAACGATATGCGAAAATCTAAAAATTTTCAAAAGGTCAGCCACCTTCGTGTTACTAGTTTGCAAAAATCCAGCGTATCAGCACTAATGCACCAACTGCGATCTCTACGTCCGGCTCAGCTGTATATGGCAATGGGTTCAATTTCACCACAAAAGCACAATTTCCTGTGCACCATTCGTCGTTGCGGCAAGGCGCAAATTGTTCTTAGCGATGTACTCGGCCGAGAACGGCAGACGTCGCCAATAATCACGATGGATGGCCAATTGTTTGGAGATCCGGAAGGGAAATCATCGAAAATATCCCACTCAATAGAGAAGAAATAAAACGAAACAGCATTGCTTTACAGCAATGAATATGAGGTGTTCAAAGAAATGGCATTGTTGTTAGCGAATCGCTATCATTACAGTCATTGGTGGATCAACTGTTACGCACGCCAAACTGTTGAAACCGATTTTCTACTTCCAAAATCACTATGCAAACAGTGGAATTTGGGAAAGGTTACTTTTATGGCTGCAGGCTTTACTACCATATCCACAATTCTTCCTGTTTCATTTATGCTGTTTGTCAAAAAATGCGCAAGGTTTCAGCAGCCATTGCACAAAAAATAATTCGTGATACAACCTCAACTATCAGCGATTTCTCATTCATTTGGTTTGATAACAGCAGCAAAAGAAAAGTGAAAACAATGAGAAGCAAAGTTTTGCGTACCGAAATGCATGGTGAGCGAAACAAGACGAAATTAGTGGGCCGAGAGAATAGACGGCAAATGCGGCTGTAAAATTTGAAGTGTTATGAGGTAACAACGAGCGATTATAAATCAGAGGATAGCAATAGAACAAAAAAAAAATCTTTCAGAGGCACCTTCAAGGCGAAGACTAGCGGAAAGACAATCACCACGCACCACATGAAACTTCAGTATCAGCTTATTTCGACTGCCAAAAATTAACTTGCAGTAGTGAACACATGATATTTGATATCGACATGTGATTCTTATTCATGGAGGAAATTACAGTATTTCTCGCAAGCAATATGGGAGGTACGTGATTACTGGAAAAAGGCTCTAGTCGAACGAGAATTTCCGTTTGGGTGGATGGAGAATTGTGCTTTGGTCACTTACTCCTAACTAAAGCGATGATTTTATTAAAGGATAAAAGAGAATTTTTCAAATAAACCCCTCCTAACGAAGTATCTAAGATAAATAGTGAAAAATTTTAGACCAAGTAAAGTTTAAGGAAATTCTCTTCCACTCACACATAACGGGTAGGATTCTCCCTTCCTTTCCCTTCCTTCGTTTATCAGTCGATGGTGTTCAGCGATTGTTCCAGAACTGGCAGAGTTGAAATATCAAAATTCAGGCTGAGTAAGGAGTTTTAAACCTAATGACTTCCAGCTAATCTTCAAAAAAAACTGGACAGAATAGAGGCTAGCTTTGATCACCGATCTTCCTGCTGTAAAAGTTTATAAACTTTTGCATAGACCAATCGTCGGCTTGAAGCCCTCAATAAGTTGTTCAATCAACCTGTTTTTATCGTTTTGAGCTGAAATTGGCAGTAACTGTCATCCTTATCAGTACTATGTTTAAAACTATACTTACCTTCGCTTACTCAACACTTCACCCCGCCTCAATATTCTATAGAACGGCTTCGGTATCGATAACCCCTTTTGGTGCGGATGCGCTGGAATTCAGCGTCGGTGACTAAAACCACTATATCCCGATGCACTTCAACAATGGACAGTATATTTCGATGCGCATCATCAGATGTCTTTGACCGTCGGTCTTGGAAAGGATCGTTGAATGCTTCCAGAAATTTAGCTAGTGCTACATCTGAGAGATTTGCTGGCTAACGGGTACGATCTCCACCCCTTATGAAGTGCTAGCCCATCCTCAACTCATCCACTTTTATATCGCAAATAAAAAGCCTATACAAGGCTGCCATTCCATTCTACTACAAAAAATGCTCATATGCATTATTTCATCCACAATTTCCAACGAGGTGAGTGATGACCTAAAACTTTGTGAAGTAATTTGTGCCACAGTTGGACGATTTTGGCCGGACAAACTTGGGCTTCTTGCCCTTCTCAGAGATTTTTTAAACTCTTATCCCTGGGAACAGTGACGGTTAAAACAACTAAAGAAATTTTTGAGCTGCTCGTCGTAGATCGGATACAAATCACTTACACCGTGTGCAAATTTATTTGATGCTAACATAAAACTGAAGATAAATAACAGCTCAGTTTTTGCCTCACACACGCCATTGCGAAACTGTTTACAAGTTTTTCGTGTTTCGCAAGAAGAGTGCCATTACGGTTTCACCAAAATGGGACCAAACATTCTAGACCGAATGACTCATGCAGTCACCAAAGCTGCCCCAACAATCCACAGGATTAGAAATACAATCCTTTAGCTATCCAAGTGAGTTGAATAGCATTCTTTAAATATCTCAAGAAATGCTATGAACAAAAGTATTTCAAATTGTTCAGCACCAGTTAATTTGAAGAAAGAAAGCCAATATCGATTACAATGGCTACGAGGGTTACTGTATCAGTATTCATCCACCTAGGTGAGGGAACTATATTGTCTCATATCCAATAGAAGAGATATTTCCACATAAAGTTATTCAACTAGAATGGAGCTTTTGAAACCTCAATTCTAAACGCACATAGGCGATCAATTTAGAGCATTATAGAATTTGATTCAAAGGAAATTTTCTTCACTGCATGCATATGCAGCCGTCTCTCTCCTGTTATAGATTTATCAGCATTCATTTCTGCAAGTGCAAAATTCCCCTTTGGGATTTATAAAAGCAGTAATGATTCTTTTCCTAATCACACTTTCTCATCTCCAAGCTAATTTCTTATTGCCTTTCATTCTTCTGTTTGGGACAACTTTTATACTCCTCGCCGTTAAAGGAATTCGTCTCTAACAGCGCAACAAATCCTCCTTTAGGACAAAGAGTTTTATGAGAATCCGAATGTGTAGTAAGGAAAGCGATGTCTTTAGGCCACAGCGAGGTGACCGAAAAAGGTTTCGCGCTCCAACGGCTCATCAGATAAAAGGTTTATTGCATCGACTTTGCTGGCATATGCCGATTTTACAAAGAAAGGACAAGGGATCGCTGAGATATTAAATACAGTATTCCAAATAACATAAGACTTTTCTTAAAAAAGTCAAGAGATATAAAATTTCATTTTTTAAATAAAGCAAATAAGTGGATTATGAGTTGTTGTTATAAGAAGAACTTGAGATGCTCTATAATAGATTATAAGCAAATGAGAAATCATTGATTACTCAATTTTTTCATAAGGGACATCCTTAATTCCTCTGAAAGTTTCACCTCGGTCCTACAAAATTGCACACACGTACACCAACGCACATACATAAATACATACTAACGGAGAAAAATGCAAATGTAATACTCGTGCTAATATACGTGCAAACACATGCATATACACACTTGCACGCTACCAAACAATGGAAGGACACTAGGCATTTACGCCCCTCGAGATATGTTCTTCACGGACGGAGATATGACCGAAACGTCTATGAGCGAAAAAAATGTCAAGTGTGAACGAGGAAGGTAGTCAATACGTTGAAGTCAGTTTACTAGGTGCATTGAAAGAGCAATGACAGGGAATTAAATGTGCTCAGCACTTCGAAAGTAACGATTTGATGGTTTAGCACAAAGAATTGTCTACAAGCCACATTTAATGCCTGTGAATTGCAGATGTGAAAAGAGTAGAATTCATGACTGCAATAATGTAAGTAACGAGAAGCCGATGTGAATAATACCGCAAAAGAAATTCTGCCTCATCGCATTGACTCATACGACGACGAGAATGTAAATTCTCGATTTCTAGGAAGCACAGAAAAAACTTCAGAGAGCTTGCAACGAAAATCTAGCAAGCCTAGTCCTATGACAGCCACATGGCTTAGATCAATCACCTGCGATATGCCAAAATCAGATCTTCGATCATCCACTCAAAAGTTTAGTGCCAAGCAGTTTAAAACAGTGGCTTGATATCAGCGCTTATACTCAACGTCGAGAAAGCAAAGGCACGCGTAAGGCGTAGGTATCAGGTGCGCAACGTCGTGCTAGAAGCAGACCGCAGTAAAAGTAACCCAGTGCTACCTGATAGAAATCAATTTCCATCTCATCTCTGCGCAAAGGTTTTGCACTCTAATTTGCCCGCCCCTTGAAATAATCTATTCACTTTGCTATCTCTACAAAAATTTACAATGTTGTCTATATTTTTAACGCTTTGATAGAATTGTCATCAAAAATCACTGGATTACTTTTCAGTTTTCACGCGTAATGTTCTTCGTTATGGGGAAAAAACTTACTCCAGAAAATATAATGAAATTGATTACTGCTTGACCATTTTTGTTCATTGTAAGGTGCATTGCCCTTAAAATCATCGGCCTACGAATTTTGCACTAATCAGTACTGCATAATTTCCTCTAAAATTTTCAGCCAATATGAATTTTTGAATTTTGCTATGTTGTATTGATGTTATGACCGCTAACGGATAGTGGATCATTGAGGAAACTTTGAAGTTCAGATTTAGATCAGCAACGTTCTGCGGAATGGGATAACGCCTTTTCAGTTGGAACGTCACACATGAAATTATGCTAATCTGATAGGTTGAGCTCACTGCCGCAGTGTGTTGATGAGGATCGGAAATGGTATGGATCAGAAACTCTAGGATTGCATGTGACAGAGACGGTTGAGACCAGCTATGTCCGTTAATTAATCCTCATAAGTTTTAGCCTGAGCGCTTTCACCAACGAGCTTAGGTTTCCCCCTTATACTCGTCAATAGCATCCCATCGTATATCATGACTTCAGAAATTTCTTTTAGTAAATTAATGCTAACAGCTTTATTATATTGAACAAACCGAGCCAATATTTTGAAGAAAGATAAAAAAAATCCACCCAATAGCTGAAGGATATATGCAGAGTAAATCAATATTAAGCGGAATCAACTGGAGAACAAATTTACATATTTGTGGAAGGTTTTGAAAAAGGCCAAGCTTTTCACGTAACATTCATATGACCCTTCAGAATGCTAGGTTGATTTAGATGTTTTTCTTAGGGGTCGTTGAGAGATTGCTGCAGAATGTATGGATTATGCTGTGAGAAAACTTTCACTGTTAATTTTTGAATCGCTTGCAGAACTTGAATGGGAATAATGAAAACAATGCGCACCTTGTTTGAGCGACTCGCTGCTCAGATGACGGCCGACAGCGGCTGGTTTATTGCGTTTGACTCTTTCAAGACGAGTACCGTTGTTTGCTTTCGTTTCGAATGCCTTTCTCCAACGTCACAAATCACTACTCGACTAAAGTATACTGCTGAAAACACATCCACCTTCGTTGCTCCATCACCCGCTTCAACGTCATTCGTTTTCCGATACTTCCGCAGTAATTGCTTTCTTCGCCGTTTTCAGATGTATATCCATATCTACAGATAGAATCACTCAACATGCGAAATTCGTGCCAAGTGTGAATTTTCATTGCGGTGCTGTCTCGTGAGTGCTGATTTCAGGATTTGATGAAAAGAATGCCTATTGCAACCTTGCCCAAAGTAATAATCCAATGCTAACGATGGGAAGGCGCATGAAGACATAATATGGTGATAGATGACCCACACACATATTTCATCCAAGCCACCGTACTGCAGAATAACTTGCAAAGCACAGAACGCTTAATATCTTGAGAAAGTCGAGCAGAGTGAAGTGTGGAATATTGGGTGGGCTTCTAGAAGACGTGCAACAGAGTACGATATATGGGTACAAAAAGTGACACTCTGCAATCAGCATCAGGCTAAGTATTATCTGAAGAAAACGGCTGTGGTAGCGTGCAATACTGCGGGCCATTGGGAAAGGTACTGTACATTGCAGTGCTTATTCTAGCTTTGGTGGCAGAATACGAAATAGTTTCTGCGTCTTAAAATATTGCAAACGAAGAATAGTCGCTGATCGTTCGCAGTTTTGCCTCACTATGAATTTTTGAACCTGAATTCCTCTTGCTGCCTTGAATCGAAACAGTTCGATGAGTTTGTGATCAGTTAAGTTGTATTTAAGTCAACTTAACGAGGTCAGCTTGATATTGGCAAGTTGATGAGGCTTTTACTTTCATTGGTAGGCATTGTTAGCAACGGCATGGAAATTGGGGTTTAAGCCAAGATTAAGTTCTCGACGTTCTTTGTTGGGCTAATCCAGCAAATGAGGCTTCTGCCCGTCGTGTAGGGTAATATTTTCGCTTGATGCGTGAAAATTCTTCAATTGCAAACAACTTGCAAAATGGAAACATGTGATGACCATCAACAAGTGTGCTTTTCAATGGAAAAAAAAAACAGGAAAAAGGAGGACATATACTTGTCTGCTGCACAACAACGACGGAAATTATAAGAGCGAGGGATATTGAATAACACAAATAGTGTAAACTGTTCAAAAAGGGTTTTCTTTTAAAATTCTCATTGCGTAGATGAAAATTTTTCTCACTGAAAATATTCAGAATTAGTGCCAATAAAATCATTTAGGAAGCACGCCACGGATGATAAAAAAAATGGATTTCTACAAACTGGATTACCGGTTTTACAAGACTTGGAAAAGCGATAGCATCTATGATAATAAAACACAGATAACATCTAATTATGCCTTTTTTGAAATTAAGTGGCCACTTGTAGGAATTTCCAGCTAAGCTGTCCGTTTTTGAACCAACTTTAATGACTGCAAAAGAAAAAATTTTTCATGCAAATTTTGAGACACAGTACGCATCGAATTTCACCATAATTATTTGTTTGTACTCATTGTAAAAGAAAATCTACATAATTATTGATGTCCCCAAAATGAAACTTAGAGTTCGACGATAATTAGAGGAGCAAGAGAGGATACTGTGGGCTCTTATATGATAACAGCAAACGAATCATAAATGGGAAGTTTTCAAAAGTGCTTGCAGTTTCTCTCAATTGCATTGTCACGCCTAATTTGATTCAGAGAACTAGAATCGGAATTTGGCTTCCTTGAAGATTCAAGATGTCTAGCGATTTTTATGGCTCATTTTCCTACTGCATTCGGCCAACTAAAGAAATCTTCGCATGGAAAGATGGGCGCTAGATTTTGCAATGATGAAAAGTTTTCGCTACAGAATTCTTGGAAAATCATTCCCATAACGGTCAAAGAAGATGAATTCGGCGAAACGATCACCTCTTTCTCAAAAAACAACACAATATTAGTGTTATCGCTTGGAATTATCTTGTTTGAATATAGTTTGTTTGATTGCACTTGTTTGAAAATATCGCTTGGCTTAGTTTTATGAATTGAACCTCAACTGTGTTGTAATTGCTGACGTTTATTGATTGGGTGTTTCGAATGAAATGAGCCAAGCTATGAATCAGCTCCCGAATAACTTCACATTCCCGCTTTATTCAAATGAGCATTTTCTATCATTTCGTTTGTTAATTTTTCTGATTTCTAATAGAACTCTGGAGTGTGGAGATCAAAGAAAATTTTTTTTCTGAGTTCCTGGAGCCAGAAAGCATTTAGGACGGTTGCTTTTTTTTCGAGTTAATTCTACAGCGTAGGGCATAGAGTTATCATGCACAATAGTTTCCACTTGATGCTTCCAAGTTTATGAATCGACTCATGATCAAAGTGACAACAGAGGAGATAACGAGATGAGCTTATTCCAGTATAAAATCTGAAAACAGCTGCTACACGAATGAGGATGAACTAAATTCGTGAAGTTCAAATTGGGGATTTTAATTTATTTGGTCATTCGTCGCACAAACATTCTCTCTGTTCTCTTAGTCGTAACTTTCGCTGTATGCGGAGATCGAGTTTCAGGACAGCGGTGGCAATGTAAAGCTTATCTCTCGAGCTCATCTTGACTAAATGAGAGCATGATGCGACTTTATAGTGACCCAAAAGTGGCAGTATTTTATTTATATGGATATAACTCTCCAAATTTTGATTCATTGTGGAATATTATAAAAAATTTCATTTAAAAAGAGTAATAGTAATGCAATAAAAATATACAACGCAATTCTGATTGAGCGCCACAGAGTTCAGTGGGAGGTGAGCCCCAAAATTTGGAATCTTTTCTTTTGATTCGGTGAATGGCCGTCCCCTGCAAGGTGCACCACCAACAGTAAATCTTTCTTCAAAATGAGTGACAACAGTCATTTCACCCTGAAGTCCGACAGTGGCGTGGAAAAGTGCTCGAGCCATCATCGGGGAACTTCGGCGACATTCTCATATATTTATAATAAAGTTTCACCATAAAAATGTGTTCTTGCTGCAAACGCCTGGCAAAACTCATCCCACATTTAAAATCGAACGTATTGAATATATTTTCAGCCATAAAAAAATTTGGCAAGAAACGCCAAAGCGTATCTAAGAAATTGATTGTGAAAAAAACTGCTGTTACTCATGCGCCAGCTGATAATATCATTTCTAATTGCCTGCGCAGTATTAATTGCGGAAACTTTCCAGCAACGTATTATCAAAAGTAAAATCGTAGAGCTCAAAGAAAAAACCTGATATTGTCGAATGGTCTATCAGGAAAGAAAATCTGAATACAGCGGTTATTAGTAGTTCTGAATACAGCGGTTATTCCAAAGAGAGCACAACGCTCTGAGGATGGTGAAATGTTGATTCAGCAGATGTGACGAACGAATCGAACAAAAGCTCACTCACCTGAACGGTTGACTCACCTACCGATGGAACAAAAGCCCTACATTCTTACAAACGAAGCAGTTGATCATTTTCAGATGGTAATCTTCGAAAAAAGGTGGTCGTATGCTAGCGAACTTGTAAGACTTTGTTAAGTCTTTTTGACGCTGTTCTCAGTATGACAAGAAAGCTGAAATGATAGCGAATACATCAGTTCTGCAATACCTCTTGGGATAAGTAATTGAGATTGATTAATGAAACATCTGATGAAACATCCTTTCAACGCTTTAGGAATTGATGTCATTTCCTCCTAACGGAACATTGAAGATCTCTTGTCATAAGCTTTCCGTCAAGATATTTTTAGAGTCATCTTATCTATTATGAATCGAATTTATTAGGCTAAAATTAAATTGCTGCGTAATTTTAATAACAGAAGTTGATGAGAGAAGTGAAAGATTCTCATTTCATTTGTGGCTTAATGATATTATTGCGTAAGAAGAATCATACAAATAATACATTAAAAACCAAGAATATGAAAATCCACTAATTTCAGCTTGCTTTGAACTTTCCTTAGCGACTATGAACGATTGATTTTTTGAAAGGTGACTAAAGCTTAATAGGCATTCTCTCATATAGCTTAAGCTCCATTATAGAGTCAACCGAATATATATTACTTTATACGAAATAATCTCGAGCAGTATTGAAGGTCGAACATGACTCCAAATAAGATCATCTTGCTTTTTGGCCTGAAATTTTTTCATTCGGTAGATGCAGAACATAATGTGTGGAATTCTTCTAAGTATCAAATCGGTCGTTGTTTTTGACTAATTTCCGACCACCTCAAAAATCACCTAGCTTATTGTGTGATCGACAGAAAATCACTTTTAAAAATCTATAACTATACATTTCTTATTCTAGTCCACGTGAATGAAGTGATAGGAACGAATCGCAAAATGAGAGAAAATGAATAAAGTTCTGCCACAGGTAGAAACCTTCGAATACATATTTCTAAAGATAGAAAAAGACTTAGGTGTGAATTCTGTGACACCAAAATTTTATTCCACAAAATGGCGTGGATTTCCACCAGAAAAGAAAACTGAAAGTGATGCGCCGTCTCCTTCTTCATTTAACTTTAACTCACGTTAGAAGCATTTCGGCTTTATTAAGAAGTTTTTTTCAAGAATTTGAAATGGAGTGAGGCGAGAAATAGGGTTTAGAGAAGCGCAATTTTCAGCAGTTGCCAATCGTCAATGAAGCCAATTTTATCGTTGGTTGGAAGTATTGCACTAACTCAATAATAAAAATTTGCAATAAAGATTGTCAAAAGTATTTCCAACATAGAGCGAAAATTTTGAAAGCGGATTTCCGATGGAACTATACAACTCATCAGATAACCTTCAAATGATGACTCGATTCTTTCATCGTTTGACTTGATTATTACGTTTCTTTGATTATTTCAAGTGAATGCTATAGAGAATCCATATGTAAAAGCTTGAAAAATCGAATGCATACATACATCAATGAAAAACTTTCCTTAAACATAGCGCACTTGAGAATGAGTGCAAAAACTAAACACAATATAGCAACATAATTATGAGTGAATGGATTGGCTTGATTGAACACTTATCTAAGAGTTGAAAATGTATCGGCATTATGCATTCAACAACGTTGCATATCCGATCAGATACACACTTGCATTAATGGAAAAAAAGCTTTCTGTGAAAAGCGGCTGTCTCATTAGATATTGAAGTTTTTTTTTCAAAAGACTACGTAATTTGGATCGGTGACAGCCTTGACAATAGACTAACATGAACAAAATGTCACGCAAAAAAACCAACTTTCTAGGACGGAAACCGTACTCAGAGCGAAAGATCACGTACAGTTCTCCTCCCATTCCCTTTCCTCTCACGAAGAGAGAGGAAAGAGATGAGTAATCCTTTCCCTAGCTGTATTAATTGGAAACCACATAGACAATGCCATTAAGTGTACATAGTAAAAAACAAGATAACAATTCCTACTCAAAAAAAAATGCACGAACTATACCTCACCAAAAGACACATTGCACATTCTGTGTTGATTATCTTAACTTTCCATATCCAAGTCTGCACAAGTCTTCCCTGAAGCATTCGCACGGTCAATTTTAAGCCTTGACCTCTGCAGAACGAAAACAAAAAGCCCTTCGGCTGCTGCATTACACCTTACTGTGATCGAATGGCACCACAAATTCTCTGATGCACATAAGTGTCGCAAAAGAATTTCCATGATGAAATACTTCTTCATTACGGAGATAGGTAACAAATGGATAATTTGAAAGGCATTATTCGGTTTTCTTTTTTAGCAGAAAAACTCAGTCAACCAAGCTTCCTAGCAACTATTGCCTCAATAAACATTCTTAATCTGCTCAAATAAGCTGAAAAAAGTTTGCATTGTTTCATAACTTTATTTCACTAATGAAACTTTAAAAAGTTTCTCCTAAATACACTTTTTGTCGATTTTGTAGGCGTACTGGAATTGTATATAATCGCTAATAGCATCCTTAATATTCAAATCATCGAATGCAGCGAAATATTTCTTTTTAAGCAGCTCTCATCATGCTAAAATAGGCTACTAATGAGAGTGTTAAGTCGGCAAATGCCATATGGCATTTGCCCTAGGCATTAATTACTTCTTGAAGTGCATTGAACATTTCTACTGCAGTATAGTGATGTATTGATCGGAAATTCGTTTAAAAATAGCTACAGATGAAATTAATATAAGCAGATGCTAACAAATTTGCATTATAAACCATTACATTAAATAAAAAAAGACCTCTGTGGCCATCGATAGCTCCAACGGTAAAAGATACAAGGATACTCAAATGAACACAGCCAATTCACCTGCATGTGAATAACAGGACAGTAATGAATCTGTCGTGTTCCTCGATAGTTCAACGCACGACGGTTTGGTACTTACCAACAATCACACCTTTTGGCATACACCGAAGGTGATGGGGTAATAATATGTGAGCTGCTATGATGATGATGATGACGATGGTGAAGCATAGGCAGCAAACGGTTGTGACATGAGCGTGTTACTGTAGATGCAATGCGGTGAATCAAAAAATCCATCGAGTTGTCAAAATGGCAAGAAATTGTTAGGGGACTTCGTATACTGTAGCTTTATGTTTCTTTACGGAATAATACTTCCTGAATCAGTTCTGGCCAACTTTAAATGAATATTCATTTTGACGGTTAGGCATCAAAAATGAGGAACCACCTGCCAGGTTTTCTGTTCAATTCAATCGAAGCATATTGCACTACTCAAAAAATGCCTGCTGTTTCGCTTCGGTAATACTGTTTTTAGTGCTGTAGAGATCCACACTGCTCCAACATTCCTGCTATATTTCTATGAGTCATTCTTCCTGTTCATGCTTGCGAAAGCTTTTATTTCAATTAGAAGCGCGATCCTAGTTCGATAAAGGCTACACCTTTTTCATTTGGAATTATCCTCCGGTTTCAAACATCCTCAGCAAATTCTATCCAGAGAAGAGTACCTGCAAACATTTCGCCTGACATAGGATGAGCCCTGTTAGAGTAAAAAATGCGCTTCTGTCTAAGAAAACAATTCGTTCAACAAACCATAAGCTTGTCCTTCTTTTCGAAAGTCCGAACAGCGCCTCCTATTGGGATTTTCCCATGCATGTGGATCTGTTCATGACCACCCACATGCTCGCTTGATATTTATAGGTCTTACGGTGTACTAATAATGCAAGAGGTAGTCTCAGAATAAGTTATTCTATAAGTATAGTAGTGCAATATTCGGCGGAAAATAAAAGCCTCACTTCAGAGCAGATGAGTGTCTCCCCGCCTCCCCCAACCCAATTTCGCTGTCCCTCACATGCTATTATGTCGCGTTCCTAACTTTTCAACGTTTGCTACTAGAATACTGGGTCTTAGTTATGGGTATGCGAACATATCAAAATAAACTTCGCATTTCACTTCGTAGCAGCACTTTTCGATGCTCATCAACACCAAAGGGAGGCAAAAATGGATTGAAAAGATCCTCGGTTTTTTTTTATGACGAAGGTAGCGGAATGCAATGAAATCTGGCATATCAGAATTTCGCCGAGTTTGAATTCAATTCACAATTCCAGAAATAAGTAATTGAAAATTTTGAAAATTTTCGGCAATTCTGTATAACATTCATCATACGTGCTACTATATAAATAGCATGTATTCAGTGGCGCTCACACAGACGTTTTAAGAAGAATAAAATTAATGAGAAGAAGAAGCTTGAACACCTTATCGGAGATTGATACCACTAAAATATGGGGTTAGTGTTTTTCTTTTTTTCCTTTTTTTGCAATCGAAATTGTGATTTATTGTTAAAGTGTGCAATGAATAGGATACTGCATTGTGAAGAGGGCCATTCTTGCACGCATTATTAGCTCGCTTCGCATTCGATGAAGCCACTTATTCATCACTTTGTAAGATGTAATAAAAGTGAAAAGAGTGGATACGTATCATCAAACTGACTGCATCATACTACCTGCACACATAAATGAACTTAGGGGACGACATGCCGATATGAGGATGCACCCAACTATTTAATAAATTCAAAAGGCATCCGAACAAAGATTACCTCATAGAATGTGGTCTACATAAACTTCCGCTTTGCATCCAGCAACAATTCAGCACTTTTTTCAACATAAGGTAGCAGGCAACTGCTGAGTGCCAAAATACTAGTTGAATCTTATGTAACTTTCATTTTTAACGACTGTTTATGAAAGCTAAAATGTTATCACATATTGAATGTTGTGACCATAATCAAGCACTAGAATTATACGATAAAACAAAGGTGCCCTTGAATGATCGAGTTTAGTATGTTGCCTGAAATGCAAAGCTGGACAGTCGATGTTTCCAGACATGTAGCGAAAAGAAAAGCAGAACAATAAGCAATTTCCACAGCAAATGTGAAATGCTTAAAGTCGAAAAATATCCGAAGAAATTCAATTTCTAAAATTATAAACAACTCAAAATTACTTTGCTTTACTTCACAGAAAATTGCTTTCATTCATCAATTCTTTGTCATAATTTTGCGATCTAATTTCTTTGAACGTAAAAAAATGATCATCCTAAAAATCCTATGCTAGAGTTTTCTAGAGGAATCAAACAAGTCCTGGTCTGATAAATGAGGAAATCATTTTTGGTTAAGGAAATTATGAGTGCAAAAGCTCTGAACGGTTAAGAGTGAAGAATTTCACATATTTATTCGGTCATCAATTCTTCAGCTTCGACTTCTGACGATCGGAAAGCATTTCTGCTATATTACTTAGCGTGAGGAATAGGGGGAGAAAGGTTAAATAAAGCAAATTGAAAAAAGGAGGATGATTACAATTGTGCAATTGCTATTATGCAAATGGATGGTAAATATCCTGGAAAGATATATTAAAGCACCAAAAATCTGCAAGCGAGGTCATGATATTAAACTTTTATAGTGTCAACTTTGGAACTTAATTTTGTTTGTTTAAAAATCACGAATAATTCCGCTAAAAACTGTCTCTTCACTTCAACAAATTTGCCCTTATGCCAGTCAATGACCTGTCGCTGCAGTCCCTAAGTAGTAGAAAGCTTTTTTTGGGGAAGATGGGAGAGTACTTGGGCGGAAATATTCTTGCTCCCAAAGTTTTTGTACAGCACAATAAACGCGGTGTCTTATACTTTCGTTTGAAAATAAGTCATTCATAATCCTTTTAAGATGGATGGAGAGAGCAGAACTTAATGAAGAGGAGACTGTGTTAAGATATTGGATTTTGTGAAGATATTCATCCACTAAATATTTATAGAAAATGTGATTATTCGAAGTATTCTTTCAATAGTGGGAAGTTTTATTGAATGATTATCAACGAAGTTGACTGTATGAAAAAAAGAATTAAAAGCGATATCCTGACCACGTTGCGCCTATGAAACGGCACAAGCGAATGAATCGATTGGAAAAGAAATCCAAGAAACGCAAATAGGTTGCAGATGATTTCAAGTGCTATGCGCTGTTGCCAAGATGCAAGGAATTTTCGTGATTTATCGGCCAAAGCATATTCGCATTCAAAAAAAAAACTCCACCAAAATTGGTATTTATATTGCCATCATATTGAATCGATGTCTAGCATTTTGATTAAAATGTTGCAACGAAATACGAAAGCGAATTAATAGTAAAGATGAAAAGAGCATTTGAGCTCATTTTTGTTTCCTCTAGTTAATGAGTAACAACGTGAATAAAATAATCCAACCGAAAAAAATGAGCCTTAAAATAGAACACCACAACATGGACAGGTTGTGCCACAATATCATTTTATTGTATTAAAAAATATATCCTTGCGCGCACTCAAATATTCCCGAATCACTGCCAAATCATGTCAGCAAGAGCTTCAGAGGAAATTTATCTATTCACTAGTAGAAGCAAAACGAGTCGTGACATAGAAACACACGTCAGAAATATGTGGAATATAGTAATGAGTAACGATACAGCTGTGCGTTGAATTATATATTATATATATATATATATATATATATATATACAAGAATGAAAAATATGAAAACAAATCCAAACAAAATTTATTCAAAATCGGTGACAGAAGAGGTGCTTCAATCAATTGTCTTCGCGAATGCATTGCCTCATCAGTTAGACCACTGATGGAGCGGAGGAGCTTCTGAACCTCCTAAACCTTTTATCTGCGATTCGAGTCGAAAGGCAATCGATTTTACATTCACCCTAGGGCCTGGATAATTGTTGGTTCGTAAAAGAAACAAGTTAGTTTTATTTTCATGCCGGGGGGATATTCTATAGGGGCCGATTTTCTTTTTGCGAGGGTGGAGCGCTTGGTGATGACCTTCTCGGCATAAGAGGCACGTTCTGCTATAATAGCACGCCGGCTGTGATGCCATTCCGCGCAAGCAACACATTTATCGCCTTAATTCTCGCAGTCGTCCTCATGCAGAAATGTCGACCCGCTTCAAATTTGTTTCATTTTGAGATTTATCTTAGGAACACGCATGATATTTTTTTTCTGCGTCTTCCCCTCACCAAACTGCTACTCCACGTTTTGGAGTTTTCATTTATGTCTCAAATATGCCCGCATCAATAATGATATCGCGATGTTCTCTGTTCTTCTGTCTTTCGGATTCGCTGCCTATATGCAAATTCGCAACTTGTTCAAGTTGTCAACAGTCCACTTCTTTCTTCTCTTTCCTTCCCCTCCTTAAGCACGCTTTTCATATTATCTTTCTTCACGCCTCACATTTTCTATTTCACATTGCAAATTCTTTTTCTTTCTTCGTTCATGTCAGAATCGAATTTCCTCTCCCTCTAGGTAGTGGCACATCTTGTTCAATAATACGTCCTCTCGAGCATTATGTACTAACTCTTAGGAGGTTTCTTCTCTCAACCGCTAATAATTATGCGAAGATTATGAAGGCAAGCTGACCTAATCACTCCTTTGCGTTTATCGAGTTGTTACGTGGTAGAGATGCCACATATTCAGATGTACATCGCTACTACCGTCCTGTTCGGTCGAACAACAACAACAACCTTGTCACTTCTTTCATTTCACGTTCATATACGCCTAGCCTCAAACTAAAGTAACAAAACCACTCACTGCTTATTTAAGAACACATTGCGCCCATTTTACATACGCACAACATCGCATACAAAGGTATATAAAAGATCATAATCATTTCATATGCATTTTTTATTAAGTTTCTTTTGGCAGTGTTCTTCAGGTTTGTGTCATCTATTTTTCGTCTAATCTGTTGGTGAATTAGTTTCCAACATCTACTGCACTGAACTGCTCGCTTCATCCAGAAGTTTTGCGCTTGAATCATGGATGCTGTTGACGGCAATACCTTCCTCACTTCATGCAGAAGGCAATACTTGCCGTCTCTACAATTCCCATTTTGAATTGCGTCAATCATACTGCTTCACTGTCCTATATTTCGTATCTCTACCTAGTGGATTTCAATGTTTCGTCATCGACATCCACAAAGCTTCTTGACGCATCGTGCTGCCCAGTGATCATACTCTTTACTCAACCAGATATTGAAGAAAGATATATGTAGAAAACATAGAGGCGATATAACGCTGCGAGCCTAACGCCTTACTTTTTTCGAGTGAGAACAAAGTTATCGGTCGTCAATTAGGAATGTTTGTTCATCATTCGTAATTGCTCGAACTTTATTATTTGACATTAAATGTGCAGATAAGAAAGCATACGCAGTTTCCTGTTTTTGATTTCTCCTTTTTACGTGATTGCTGTAGACGACATCCTTCACGCAGTAGGCTGACATCCTTCGCGTTTTCGGCTCATAAATGCTATCCGTTCGTCATAGCAACGGCATCGCAGAAGTGCAAGCTAGCGGTTTGTCACTCTTCACTTATGCACTTCTCGTGGTTCGCTTTAGGTTCATTACAGCAACTTCATAACACTTTTTACAGCTCTACCGACTCGTCAATATTCGTCCCTTTCATCCCCTCAATCATTAGAAGTCCCCAACACAGTCAACAATACCGTAGCTCTTTGGGTCTATATATAGATTCATTTTTACAACGCTTGCTGAGCATGGCAGTGAGCTTCCTCCTTAATATAAGATGTTTGTAGTAAATTGAATCTCATTATACAATTAGGTAGCGATTTTCAATAACTTAAGTACTTAAGTACAGCTTGGCATTTCAGTGCATTAAAGATTGAAAATTCGAACGGTGCCAGATTTCTGGAATATTTATATTTATTTTGCTTACATATACCAATCAAGCAATTTCTCTTGGATCCTTCTGCGAAAGGGCTGTATGACTAGTGATGTTAGAAGGCTCCAAAACAAAAGAGAGAACGTTTATTTCTAAGAGCAATGAGAGCGACTCAGTTCAAAAGGAACTAGATCCTATGCTTTGTCAGAAATCTTCCCACGCACACTGAATGCAAATGGAACTAAGTTGATTAGTTAAAACATCACATTTCCGCATGTACCGAGTGTACGGCGCAATAGTGCTGCCAGAGTAACGAGCGATGGTAAAATAGATTGAAATGGAAGTCGCTTGCCACTGCCCTTCTCTTCGAAAATGCGCGTGTTGAAGATGAATTTCCTTTCATTGAGAATTTGCATTTCTACCTGCGGCTTAGTAACCTCTGTCATCCTAAAACTGGATCCACTAAACTATCCCATTTCGTCAACGGTTCAGAAGCACGTGCAGCTCCGTTATCACAGTAGACCAAATTATTCATAAATTTATGCGGGAATATTGCGCCAAGCTATACTTTGAACGGTCCAAGAATGTTCACTTCTTACTGGTGTTTCACTCTAGTCCCGTTGAGGAAGGGTGACTCAGTTTGTGGGCTAATACAGGCCGGAATCTTTCTCTTCCTCTTCGTAGAGCTACGTCATATTATATATCGGGAGGGCAGAGTGGGATCCCTTTGAACCTAAGGTCTTGTCAATTTAAATTATATGCGTGATTTGATGGAGAGGCCTCAGCGAAGGACAACTTTATACAGTCTTGATATGAAACTAGATGGTTAAGGTGCAAAAATTCAGCGTCTTCTAAGATAGAAACCCTGAACTTTTCTTTCTTCTCAGCCCTTGTTAACAAGGGTTGCGCTGAAGGGAATTTGCGCACTTTTCTAATTTGGTTTCGCTCCATTTATTTGCTTCGCTAGACTTTGCCAGCGTATGGTACTACGTGAGATTTGAAAGTTTAATTGCAGAAATTGAAATTGCCGTTACAATTACGCGTCCTAGAGAACGGGCATATATTCAAAGGAGAAGTTTTTTTTTCGCTTTTCGTTCATAAACACGTGATATACGCCCATCTTGCATAAAAAAAGAATGGACGAATAAGACATTATATATGGCGAATAATACATGATGAGGCAAATACACAGTAACAACCTTATACACAATAATAATGACTAAGAGCAGAGATGAATAAATTGATGGCTACTGAGGCACAATGGAGAAAACTGCAGTTTTTCAACTGCATTTCGAATGGCTAGAAACAACGTTCCTAAGAGAAACAGTTCGAAAAAGCGTTATAAACTCATCAGCGGGACAGCAATACGTGCATAAGGTGTAAGCGCAATCATGACTAGTACCATCCTGATAGCGGCAAAAAACAACATATTGATCACTGAGTTGGGTAAATTCATTTAGCATTCATATGATCTAAAAATTCGTAGAACCAACACCGAAATGTCCCTATATTATGCTGTAGTTCTTGCAACGGCCGTGCATGTAACGTACCCTCTCGGATGGCTCAAAACAACGTATCTGAAATGGTAGAATAAATGTGTTCCTCATTGGAGATTCATTTAGTAAAGTTATGATAGACGCGCTCAATAAAGTATAAAATTTTTTTGGTGTACGAGGATCACAAATAATCGAAGCATAATGGAGATGTGATGGTGTGACTGTGCGAGAGACTTTAATGAGAAACGTTGCATCGCAATTTTACGCCATCGAAATGTCAAAGCAAAAAAGTTGCTTGCTTTTCTTATTATTCACGCATGAGTGAAATTAAAATGCGAATTAGTGCTAATGATGAATACATTTTCTTTAGCTTTTGTGCGCCTAATATGTAATTTATTTCCAAGTGTAGAACTGTTCGAATAAGTTCTTTTGGTAATTGATAAGGACATCATCCAGTTAACGATAGCTATTATTGCATTTCCTCATACAAAGCCAAAAGCCCATCAAAATCGACTCGTAACTCTAAATTGATAGGACCGTTCAAAGCGAATCACAAAAAATTTTCAGAGAGCGGCAAATAGTTACATAATACGTGTATGGGTGTAGGACTCCTGTTTTGACCCTCTACCTTTAATTTGTGGATTCTCAAATCCCTTCCCCACCAAGGCTCGACCAGATGCTGAGTAATCTGGCAACAATATAAAAGGTAAAGGTTTTTATTAAGCTTCAAAAAATCAACAGCAGTAAGGCGGAGGGAATAAAACGACGATATGGGGGACGTCGCTCCAACATAGCCTTGGCACGAATGGTGCCACCTCTGCGCTAAGCACCGGCACTCCTAACACCCGTGCCACTTTGCGGTCCGACTGCACACCGCTACGGTCCAAATTGACCCTCGCAATGAGGGCACCTCAGATGAAATGTCAAGCGCACACTGGGTCCCGTAAGCAAGAACGTTCTCCTCCTATAGGCACCGACCTTGCCTTAAGGCATTTGTAGAGAGTCTGCTCTGCCTTATGGTCATCGTTTCTCTGATCTGCCCGAAAGCATTTGGTCCACAATTTGTTGGTAACCTCTTACATAGGAGTCACAATAATAATGACAAAGAAGTTGAACGGCACCTGTCCCATGTTCAGATCTGAGAGACGTGCGTAACGGGTCTCTAGTGGAATGCAATATGCTGGTAATACCATCTCCGATTCCTTGAATACAAAGTCCTTCATCCAAGCGAATACATTACCACGAATGTTGTCTAACATAGGCCGAGTAAGGTCTCATATGTGATAGCGGGATTCGTGTGACCGATGCAAAGTTCTCGCGAATTTTTTGTCCAGTTCAGCCACCTAAATATTTTTCGCTTCCTCGCAAGGTTGACAACTTTATTTTATAGCGCAGGACTGCAAGCACTGCAAGCTTTCACGTTCACTTTTAATTGTTTTTGTACCGTTTATCACTGATAACGTCAGCACTCTACGTCGCAAAACTTTTCTACGGAGTACAAGTTCAATTCTGCAATATGCGTAGTTGCTGACCTTTGCCGTCTGTCTCGCTCAGCGGCCACTCTCATGCGGAGATTAACGCAGGCTGTTCAAGAAGGATGAGGAGAACATTATGGAAAAGCTGCAATTGGGATGACCGTTAAGTGTCTACGCATACATCCCGTATCAGCTAATCAAACGAAATCCATACATAAGAATCTCGGAAATACGGCTTATTTTGAAAACAGCTAAGTGTTTTGCACAGTGGATTAATACAAATTTCTTCTGCTCGTTCCAGTAAGAAGTGATGCTTATATTTCTTGTGCTAATTAAAAGGACCGATGAAGTGCCTCATTTAGATCACATGTGAGCGCTTTCAAAGTGGGTTTAAATAGATCAACTCGTTAATCTAAAATGTTGGCATTCTTTCACTGATGAAACTAAAATGAAATTGACCAACGTATTATAGTGATTTGCACTTGAATTTAGTCGATCATTGTAGTGTGGCAGCAGAATTGCATTGCCTCAAGAATATTTCAGTTGTGAAGTGTAGTTGGTTTTATTGTTCTGTTTGCACTGTTCGTTAACTTGCTTTGAACTCTGTTAATGGTTTTCTGAGAGCGATTTCTCATTCCACTCGTATTGTTGAAATGAATTCTTATATTTCTATGAGGAAGATTTTCTCGCGATAATGTGCACTCACCGATTTTAGGATTCTTTGTTCAATGCTGAGTGCTTGCGTGGGAAATATAGCTATTTCGAAGATTGATTTATGCACTCAAGAGTGCTATAAGTTTTTTTTTTCATGGTGCACTTTATCTACGTAATGCATGCAAGCAAGTGCAAATTTTGTGTGAATAAATGAGAATATGTTGATTTAGAAGCTGGAAAATGCTTAGTTTGAACAATATCGGCAATGCACACAACGTTGCTAGCGATGAGCTGTTAAGGAACTCAGGTGTTACACGTGCCACCTCTAGTAATATAAAATAGACATTTATAAGAAGTGCTAATAGTGATAGCTGTTGGTTTTAAGCAGTGTAAGGATCGAGTAGTTCCGGCCAATGGCGCATCCAGAAAGATATTTCCCATTCTTAGCCGCTGAAGATTTTTCAATTTTTTCTTTACGAATGAGGCTTATTTTCGAACAATTTTAGGCAAAAAGGACCGATTTCAAATGCTCAACCGGTTGAAAACTTCAAAAGCTCGTTATCGCTTTATGCTGAATTTTTGATAGACGCTACCGCTTATGGGATTCAATTGTGGCCTATTTACTGTGCGCGAGTTGTATGAAGCCTCTGTTCAGGTTGCTTTCAATTTGATTAGCGTCGCATTTGTGTGAATTGCTTGTTTGCTATTAGTGTTTAATTTGTTTATTGATGGGAAAGATGCAAACTTCCGCTGTTTGATGTACGAATAGATAGCAGTTACACTGTGATGCATACTGCTATGTTTCGTTGGCAACCCTTACTCTTTTGAGGCCCCTTTCAAAATCTTTCTCCCAATTATGTGGTCCCGTTCGATTGTTAGAGAATTTTTTCCCACTGATCGCTTAATGCTTTCCGAAACAGCTTTCATAAGTGAGGACATTCGTTCGGCAACCGCTTTTTCTGTCTTTCTCCTTCTATCTAATTTTTTCTTTTTTTTTCATATCTGTCTAAGCGTCTCGTACGGTTTATTTCATCAATGCTTGATTTCTTACGATCAATCTGCGAAGGTTGTCTGATTATGATCAAATTGCATTCTCTTCAAGTACCCTTATGAGTCTCCATTTCAGTATTGAATGATGATATTTCAGTACTGTGATTTCGACTTTGATTCACCGATGAAAAAAATCGTATCGCTTTTGGCTTCTTTTTTAGTGTTTTTTTTTCGTTGTCTCCAAATGAATTTCCTCATTCTTTTCCCGATGGAAAGTAAAAGATGAGGTTTTATGAGTTTCAGATTATATTAGTTTAATAATTTCGTTGTGTTAAATTGTTGGCTATTTTCCTCGGTGCTCTCCTACACTTGCATTTTTCATTATATTTTGCATCAATCTATTTTATTTATTTATTTTTCATTTTATTCAATTGCTCGTTCATCGCCTCGTATTTCATTTTCGCTCTCCTCTATTTGAGAAGAGTGTTCTGAATGCATATTCAATTGCAATACAAGTAGCAAAAGTTCCGGGAGCTGATCTTCTCTCAATTCAAGCTGAAGGAGGCTTTTCTCTAAATTTCCTCTCCTTTATTAAACAATCTACTCGATAAAACGAGGAAAGCAAATGAACTGTTATTCAGCAAAACGAATTGCAACAAAATCAGGAGTTCATGAATATTTATAATGAAATGAGGAGCAGGTGAAAGTGTAGCGCAAAATCGAACAGTGAAAATTTGTAAGGAAGGCACAAACAAGGGGATGAATTGCAGAGAGCACCTGTGAGATGCATTAGATGTTTTAGTTCTCAACGATTGTTACGAAAATTTTCTGTATACAAGTCTTTGTTTGCTTTTTTTCTTTGCAATAAAGGTTTCATAAAGACAAAGTTTACGATTCCAAAAATTTCCCCTTGTGGGATTTCTAAATCAAGAGAGTTGTGTTATTTCCCTTTTTTCGTGTTTGCTCATTTCACCACTCCTTAAAGCATATTTAGTTCGATTTGTGCAGATTGTTGATGCTGCACTATTCTTGTGTGAGGTATTTGCTTAAGTTGAAGTTCCACAGCGGCGCGGAATTCGGCAATATGCAAAATTATACGCCAATTTGTAGCACTGCCAGATTCCTGTTCATATATAGTCAATAATCAGCTCAGTGAAATTTTTTTTCCATATTTGCAAATGCTTCTCAATTGATCAGTTGATCGAAAGCATACAGTCATTGGAGGTACCCCGGAAACCACTCCATTTTTATAACATCTTTCATTTCTCGCTGCTTTCGAGGACTGCCTTACCTTCGGCGCACTTCAAAAAGCTTGAATGAAAGCGGATTGCATTCGAAATATTGAAGGGATGTGTTTGACAAAATGTCTTTAACTAAAGTTTCAAAATTCGATTATATTTTTCATATCTATGCGGGAAAGTTTCAAAATTTCAAAAATACGTTTTTTCCACCTCATAAACGCATTATTATTCGAAAAAAGAAGATCCAAAGTGAAATTTAAAAAAAAAAACAACTATTGAATCTGATCACCCGTACCACTACAAATGTTTGCACGTAGGGTGCCCTTACCACATAGTTATTTCTTTATGCACATATATTTCATTTATTCATGTATTTAGGCAGAGGTGCAGTAGAACATTGCTCACAAACATTTTTTTTGGCGTATTCAATATATTCTATTAGGACACTATTATTAACGTTAGCATCACTGCTCATTGGCTGTTTTCGAAGGTTGGCTTATCTAGCTTACCTTTACAGTTTGTTGCTCCACACAACTTCAGCTTGCGAAAATGATGATGTAAAGAGGTTATTTCATTCATAAAAGGCTCATTGGTAGTAAATTATTGCCTATCAATCTTACTGATAACCTCTATGAATATATCAGCCGTACTGATAGCACAGCACTCATAGGTAAGACTTTATTGTAACACTCAAAAACGTGTTGCACTTATGGGCAGAAGTTTTCTTTGCTTTTCTGCATACATTTGAGAGGGAGTTTTTTTTTTTTTTTTTCAAAAAGAGGCTCTCCATTCAATGAACAATTTTGCATTTTTCGTTTATTTTTTGTGCATTAACGCGTTTGCAATTATCTAATGTTATTAGCCCCCCTCATTATGCGACTTTCTTACCGCCTAAGGCAACATAAAACGGATCGAGTGCTATTAGTTTTTCAGTCACAAACCCTTGAAAGTGGACTTAATAATATGGACTTAATAATATCGTAAGTAATTTAGGTTTGCGCTACTGGACACAATTACGGAAAAGCGGAATTGCTATTTGAAATATGGCGATTGTTCTTATTGTTGGCTATCTAGACCAGAGCCATTGGAAAGATCGAAACAGATCAGCAATGCAAAAGTGGTGATTTTCGGCTTCTCCAATTTACACTGCTTTTTTACATATGTAGAATGGCGTCATTGATGAAATTTGTGCTCTTGTAGCTGCATTTTCTAGTTCAATATCATGGGAAGGGAGGGGAAAGCAGGTTCGCCATTACGCTATATTCATCTGCAGCACCCGTATATTAGCTATTTCATGTTGAATTTACACCATGGCAAGATTTGTGAAGACAAATAGATGCCTTTTTTGACGACACATGCATATTCTAGCTTCCAATAGCCAAACATTAACCCTTGTGTCGTTTACAATCGGTCATGAACGTATGTGCGAGATGATATTCTAATTCTGTAGATTTCCTCAACAAAATATGATTGGTGACTACTATGTTTTTGAAAACGATATATTTCCTTAGTGAGTGATGATCGGTTACCTCTGCAAATCCTTTTTTACGCAAGTTGATATCGATTCATTTCTCATGGGTATTTTCGAACCGTTATCGATCTGAGTGTTGATATCAATTACAGTGAAACGACGCAAATGAAAAAGCATGCATCACAGCTAACAAATAGAGCTTCCGATAACATTGGAATTTTTAAGGGGCGCTTAGAGCTCGTTAATTTAGTAATTTATTCGTCGATATAATCATTTAAGGAGTGCATTAGTTGAAAACGAAATGTGTTAATTTTTTTTTCATTGAACAAAGAATACACATGCTGAATTTTGCTAGACATTAATGCTTATACTTAAGGAGTAGCTAAAGTGCGTTGATTTGAGCAATTATTTAGAACGCAGTTTTTTTTTTCTTCGAAATTGCTAATTAGAAATGGGAATAGATTCTTGCCAGTGATTAGAAATAAACAATATTGAAATTCTATTTACTCTCTCTGTAGTTTTTTTTTTTTTTGCTTGCACCGACTAGTGCCTAATATTTTCACTATTTATGGGGGCATTGGAACGCTCATCACCAAGGATACATCGAAGTAGGATCGATAATGAGCCGCATGCGTGATGCCATATATCATATCGTGTTGATCAGAGAAATTCGTTATTGCATTAGAGGATTAGTGTTTGCTTAGAAATATTGGTTTTTTTTTTCTTTCTAACGATCTGGATAATTTCGACGGGTTTTGGTGTCTCATTTCCATATTCATTTCGTTTTTACTTTCCTACGGTTTTCGTTTCCTTACCTTCTTATCGTCAAATCCGACATCACACTCATTTTTTCATATGAGAAAACTTTATTTTCCTATTTAAACCCTTGAGACAATCAGCAAATGTGGTCGTAGTCACATCTCCCGCCTTCTTTCGCGCGCTGACTTCCCAATGTTGGTGAAACTCCACGTTCATGCAGTTCACTATTCACCAACTGTTCCCGCTTAGGTGCAAAAATGGTGCCTTTCCAAATAAAATTTTGGGTAGATAAAATTTAATTGAACCGGTTTTCTATTTTCATGGATTGAGGCATACCACTGCTTATATTTAGAATGACCATCGTCAAATTTAACATGTTTTTCGCCTGTTCATAAATTTTTTGGCTCTTTGCTCTTCTTCACTTCCATGTTTTTTTGTGATAAGCAAAAACTGTTCAATAATCACTTTTGGGGGGGGGGGGGGGGGGGGGGGGGAGGGGTTTACCAACACCTCCCCAGCTGTCATAATAATGCGTGACCTATTTCGGATCGAACATGTTCTTAAGGGGCACAATGAAGAACAACCACTATTAATGTTCACCAGGTCATTAAAGTGGCTCGAGATATCTCCCCTTATTGTGCCACAATGAGACGCGTTCATTCTTTTGGAGAGAAATTTCGATTCTCTTGTTTTAAATAGTTCAGAAATAATGACTTACTCATTTCACACTTAGAACTCACCTGGCTTACTTTATGGATTGCTCAGAAATTTCAAACAGCCCCACGTGACGTCAACGTTTTGGACATGCCACTGATGGCAGCTGTTTTCAAAGAACCTTAGAATCGACAGGGATACTACAGATAAGCAGCCAGTTTTCATGTGAAACCAATGGTATTGCGGGCTTAGAATTAATGCATCTAAGAGCTGAAAAGTTGCACACTTATTCGTTATAATACAGTGCCTTTTTGTGGCAATTACATATGGTTCGAAGATACGTATGAAGAGTTGTATGCAAGTATGTAGCGATTGTTGAAATGAGGGTATTGCTTGGTGATGAATGTTTATTTCAAATGCTTGGATAATGGCAAGTATTGGTCTATGCGAGCAATCCGAGAAGAAGCCTCAATCGGTCAGACGAGAAGGGCTCGCTTCTTTCGATGCCCATAGCCCCGTTCGCCACATCAGCATTTCCTCTCGGTGCTTCAACACTCCCAACGACCGAATTAATTTTTCATGCGAACTCTCATTTGCTTTTCGTCAACTTTATTTGGCATTTTTTTACTAAATTCGATAATTGCTTAACACGGCCATTAAAATTCCTAATCCTACCATTTTTCTTTCAATTTAAAAGAGAAGAGAGGAATAAATTCTCTAATGAATGATTTCAGCGTGAATCGTTTGCAAAAATAAGTAGGTGGTACTATGGTGTACAGTCGATGAACACGTCTATGCGACTATTTGCAACAAGCTACGCTCCGAGACGCAAGCATAAAGCTTTAAGCCTTGTGAGCACTTTTTAAGTCTATATGCGCAGTGAACATCGTTTCAGGCCAACAAACTCACTCGTTTTCCATTCGATTGCCTTGGCGCAATAGCAAATTTCATTGCCGCGTGAGGTCTGCAAACTCGATTGTTTTTTTCATCCGTTCAACTTTCTATACTATCGCCTACATTGTAATGCATCCATTGGCAGATGCTCAGGATTTTAGTAGATTTTCGTCGCATATTAGTAAATGCCGCATATTGCTTTTTCTTCTTCTTTCCAGCTTTAAACTTCTATTATCGATTTATTCATGCAATTTTTGTGGCTTTCACATCAAAACTATTTCGCATATGCTCGAAAAACTGCGCTATTTTGTTTTTGAGAAGCTTCAAAGCAGGTGTAATTTTTCACATCGATAGCCACAGTTTCTTAAAATTCAATCAAAATTTTTGCTTCATACGAACTCTGATATCGATGCTCTAAACCAACGAAAGCTTCAGTTGAGCACAATTCCGATGCCTTAAAAGTACATATGCGTATGTGTTGTGCTAAGCTGAGCGTAGCATGTAGAGTCGGTATTAAGCATTCTCACTCACTTAGCTATTTCACCTGTTATCATTCATGAATTATAAGTGAAGCCGCATATTATCATCCATAATCCATGGCTCTCAATTGGTGACAGCTTGTGAGAGCTCACATAAAATAATGACGACATGCTTTATATTAGCAATATTTGGCATTCTGTCCCGGCTCACTCTTGATTGCAAAGCTCGTTTTCCTCGTCTGTTCCTCTGTTTTATTTTCTAGCCATAGGCAGCCGCGTAAAGATGCTATTAGTATTGCGTTGCTTGGTATTTTCATGTTTGTTAGCATCGCTAAAGAAGCAGAAATGCTGCAGTTATTCCTGTAATAAAAATGGAGCACAGTTTTTTGCAAGAAAACACCACAGAAAAATGCCACAGAGAAAAGGCTTTTCATCTTTCCCTCACCAATCACATTTCTAGGTTCAGTTACAGTTTTTGCAGTACTTGTGGGTGATTGGAGAGAGCTAAATGCTCTACCTTTGTAATAAATCAGAGCTCTCTCTTTTAGCATTGCCTTTTCGTGCACTCATTTTGTGCGACAACCTCGTTCTTAAATAGTACGAATTTGGAACCGAAGAGTTGCTCTATGAGCCACTAAAGTACCGCAATGATATAACCATATATTCCTAATTTCTATCTTTCCATCCGCCGCTTCCAAGCACCCCTAGTGCATATTTTCGCACTTTTTGATGACCATTGAGTACGTGTTCCACCTTCTCTCTGTTCACGATCCTCATCGAAACTATTCATCAACTCGTCATATTTGCATAGCATATCGCTTGTCTGTTGGCTTATGCAAATGTATGCCATAATTTGGTGCAAAAATGTTTATTTCAATAGTACACTACTAGTAACGAGTTGCAATGCAAACGAAGAAATGGAAAAGCAGCTAAGAACAAAGTGAGACCTCGATATCAAGTTCTGATTCGGATTAAAACTCTCAAGCATTTACTAGCAAACAATTTTTAAAAGGCATCTCATTTTGTTTCTTTTTTTCTCTTTATGTATTGCTTCTGAAACTAAATTCGTAGCGTCGTTAAATCAAACGTCAGCAAAGAAGGGCCCTTGTATACAATTTCACTAAAGCGCATTAGCGGTTGCATGGCGATGTTGAATTAGCTCAAAAGCATACCACAGTCTGGTTTCCCATTAGTTGCCCCATTAGTCGAGCAGTTAATGAAGAGCGTAATGTGCGTCAAAAGCAGCAAATCCTAAGGAAAACTTATTAATTTCTAAATGTTATCGACAAATGGGCTAACGAAAAGGGGATTCATTGCATTCCTAACAGCAAAATCTATTGAGAATCTAATAATCGGGTCGAGTATAACTGTGTATTTTTCGAAAGAAAACCTTCACATTAGCGCTTGAGAATGATATATACTGTTAGACGAAATTTTTGTGAAAAAGTGGCCGCAATTATTCTGATCTCTTCAATGAACAAAAAGCAGAAATCAAAAACTCTCAAATAATTTTTATATATTCTTGTGCAAGTTTCGCTGAGGTCATGCTTATCGATTCGTCTGCGCAACTCGAGCTTAAGACCTAATGTGTCGATCAGAATCCGCCTTTAAAAATTACGGGAATGAGTACTGAAATATAGTACTGTGTGTCGTGAACACAAACACATTGATATGACGTTGTTTTATACATCTCCTCCATCACATCTCCTTACCGAGTTTCATTTCGAAGTAAATTGAAAATATTCAATTTGTATCCACCTCATACCGACTGGATTTTCATCTTGCAGGGTTGAATCTACAGAAAACGATGAAACTTTTATAGAAGTTTTGCGCCGTTGACCTGAACAGTTAGAATGTGAAGATATTGTTCAACATATTCGAATTTAACTTTAATCAGTAGTTCATAAGACTGTTTGATCAAATTAGCGAGTTGCATTTGCGCATATCGTGCATGCTAAAACTCTTCTGGCACGCTCCTTCAATTTTTCGGATTTATAGCATAAATGCACACTTCGGTGGTTGATTTAAGTATAAAAAGAGGTGCGGAAAGAGAGAGGAAACTGGAGAGGGAGGATAAAATTTTATAATCTGTAAATTTAACGGCTGTTATTGGATCCCAAAATAATATGGCCTATCCGTTTGCGAGTTAGTTTACTCGTTCTAATAGCTTCCGAATCCAGCTGAGCGAAAGGTATTAAACTCAAACTACCAAAACAAATAGATTTATGCACCAAATTAGCGCTGAAGCATGTCGCTATTCAATGCAACAGTAGGAGCAAATTTTCGTCGAGCCGCATGCGATTATTCTTCGATCACCGCTCTATCGATGAAAATTATGAACGCTTAGAAATAGATTAGTCTTTGAAGCGGATTGGTGTTGCCGTATTTTTGATCCAAGCAAAAAATTCAGGTCGTTAAACTAAATAATAAATCAAGGCACAGGAATTGTGGTTTAGCCGTGCATGGCCATCTTATTTATGCTTGATTCTGCAGCACTCATGGCGTTTCGCGTTCATATTCTTCAAGAATTGTAGCAGTCAAATCCATGATTGGTAAGCATGTACACTGGGGCCGCATTTCGGTAAGAAAACGCCGCTTTGCATTCCCTGACTGCCTTTTGCTCCTTACAAGGTGATCTGACCTAGTCCTCTCATTCTCCTTTCAGGAGATTTTCTACAGCATGTAGAGGAGAAAGCGTTGTTCACATCCTCCCATGCAGTAAAAAAAGGTGCACTCGTCCATGGAGTGGAGCTCTTGCGAAAAACGTACAAAACATGTGCTACCTTGGGAAACGCATCAGCGAAACTTCAGTTGTAGATATGGAAACCGAAGCGTTTGCCACGATTTTTTAAGCCAATGACCTGTAATTGTAAGGTGTCGCGCTTTATTCTGCAAACTTCGATATCACCCTCTGCAGATGTAGCCCCTCAATCGCCCGAATGCGGGTTAACCACAAAACTATCGTCGAAACTAGCTGTCGCTGCTGTATTTCAACTCGCTAGGTGACCCAGTCTCTTAAATAGACATAAAACACACACTAACAAATTTTATCAACATGACTCGAACCATTCATGCAATTCAGGGCTTTTTTGGAAAAAAAAAGAAAAGGAAGAAGCAAATCGCCGAATCATTTAGGACTTCTAGAGGAAAATCGACCCTCTGAAGTTGTTAACAAAAATTGGTCAAATGACTTTAAAACATGGATGGCAACCATACGAGTATGCGGATATGTCCCATAGGTCCCATGAGGAAAGTTCGACCAAACGGCTTTAAACGGCAATTTCTTTAAGTTGCCAAATTCGAAAATTAGCAGACTTTTAGAGTTTGAAGCTTGGCGAGTCTATCAGTAGAGTGCTCAATCTTCAAGTCGGTTGCGTCGGCATATCTTACGCTCCCTCCCTTTTCCGTTGTTCCATTCCATCCAACCCTCCTGTTGTCTCCTGTGTCCCTTAAATTTCAAAGGTGTGTTTAATGCTTTGGGTTTTTTGCACGACTGTGTTTCTTGACCCGTAGACCGAAGAGGCCAAATAATTTTACATTCTCAAGGGAACCAGAAATGGTGGCCAGGCATGAAAAAAGGTATCATCGGGGACCGTTCGTTGTTGATCAACATCTTCAGAAACATATCACGTCTTTCATTATCTTCTAGGGAGAGCAAAAATGAAAAGCAATATACCAAGTCATGCAACTTTTGAGATGGCTCGCATGAACAATTCATGTGAAATTGAAAAGCAAGCATTTTTATCGGTTGTCAAGATAATTCTCGAAGGTTCGACATATGCTTCATAATTTTTAGCGCGATTTCTTGGAAGCGAAATGGGCCGAAGTTTTTGTGAAACGTAGAAATCCCGAATCCCATTGTCTGCGCATCCGATTTGTGAGATAAAGCTTGCCAATAAGGTCGAAATTTTATTTAGCTGACACTTGCAAAAATGGTCGAGATTTTTTAAGCTAGGGTGAGTTAAGCAAAGTGACAAGCGTTTTATAAATGAACAAAATGACGTGAAAAATTATAGAAATAAGCGAAGTGCTACAAAAAACCCATATTTATTAAAGATTTCCGTTTCTTTCTAGTGCTTCTAAATTGCGGCATTGAGTGAAGGTGCGGTTTGGGCCTTGAAGCCCCTCTCCTCTTTCTTAGTACGTCACCGCAGGCTGATTTCGTCGACTTTACATGTTGCTTTGCAACAAAATGGAAGCGCTTTTCAAAACTGACTGCTGTGGTGCAAATTTTGAGTTATTAGCCGCAAATGACCTATAAATTTATGTTACAGTTTCGGCCTGAATTCTACGATAGCGACACCAATTTACAATTGATGCATTCATGTTGCGTTAGTTATATGACAATCGGAATATGATTTTTAAGGTTGGTTGTGCTGCAATGCAAAATTTCTATGAATGCGCAGAGGAAGAAACGAAATTGGTATTGGTCATTGGCACACGGAATGATAGATAACCTGGTGAGTGTGTATGTGTGTGTGTATGGGCGTTTATGTAACCACTTTATCCTCGCTGCTGTACTTTCCACTTCTCGCTATGCGTCTTGGCCCTGGATTTGTTGTAGTCGCAGCTGGCCAAAAATTTTCACCGCTGGGTCCACCCATTCAGTTCTTGGTTTGCTTAGTGATTGCTTTCGATCCAGCGACCCTGAGTGATAAGTCTGGAGAGTAGCTTTTTTTGTGCCTTAGATCATAAATTTCCTGAAGGATACTCAAAATACTGGCGCATTGTCAAACTTTTTGAAATGAACGGTCATGAAGGGATATTTTACATACCGGCGGTCCATGTTTTTTTTTACTGGCTGCTTTCTCGCAATAGCTTTTTTGAGTATCAGCAGTTCGCTTCGTACTTCATCGCGAGCATGTTTATTTCCACGTTCATCAGGAAGCCTAGTGCTTATTCGATGGAAACTTGTCAGTGCCGACTTCCGTGGTCTTCTGCATTTTCCGTCAATGCTATTAGAGAAGTTTAGTCAATAGCCAAAGTAGATATGATCTTTCACCTCTTCCATTTCTTTCCGTCAACGATGATATCTGGTCATAGACGGAACTGACTGCGCAGCAATTTTATTTTCGACAAAATCACCTCAGGTCCGACCTTTTAGTAGCTTTTAGGAGGCTTCTTGCAGATCTCGGGTTCTTCGGACGGTTTGGGATATTGGGTTTGTCCGGAAATTTATAGCGAATTTGAATTTCTTGTTGAATTATATGCTCACAATATATCTGACAAGTTTGAATTCTCGCCGGGCAAGATATTCAGCAAATAGTGGCGGAGCTTCGATTTGAAAATGCAGTGCCCTCACTATTTCTTGAAAAACTTAGTAACTATGAAAGGCTTAATAAATGAAAAAAGTGCTGAAGCTGGTAACTGGTGATTGTTGCTAATGAGTTGAGCATCGCTTTAAACGTAGAATCTATTCGCCCTTTTCCAAAGTTCATCGCTGACTAGGTAGACGAAAATCTATAAAATGCTTACTTTCTGCACCCGGAATTGTGTTAATCTCTTCTGATGATGAGAATATTGTATTAGTATGTGTTTATTGTTATGCAGCATTTTATCGTTGTGGGAAATGTAGTGAAGATTGTAACGACTGAAATCCAATGAATTTTTTTCGGCGAAAATAAATAATTTCGTTTCTAAGGCCGCAAAATATACGTTTTGCTGAATCTAAAGTAGTCATTAGTTTCCCTCATAAAGTTTATGCAGAAATTCACGACGACTTTATGCCCTTCCGCGATACCACCCTTTCGAAGGCTCATGACGAAATGCCTGAACCAGAAACTGCTCAGACTGCAACGTTAAAGCAAATAGTGAGTGGACAATAGCGATAGTATAGTTGTGAATGATTACTCTCGACTGATGCATAAAATCGGTCAAGAGCAATGCACAATGCGATTTAAAAAAAAAGAAATGCAGTTTACCTGCTGCACCATTTTTTTCATTTATGAAATTTTCCATTATCATCATATCTTTCATCGATCGATGCACTGGTAGTCTGAAAGCACAGTTCAGCTAATACTTGCTGATATTTCATCCGATAAATATTCAACGCTGGCTAATTTCTCTTCGACAGTTCCAGCCGAAGAATTCATGCCGCACAGTCGAGCTGATGAATCTGAAAGTTACAACATGACTAATCGCGTTGGTACTTTTTTGATTCGTTCCTTTTAACCCGGTCCTTTAACCAATCCTTAAGGATTGATTTGCAAAACATATAGGGCTTGACCTGAAACAGTCTTTGCAAAAGTGAGAAAATTCCGCGATCCCCAGTAAGAGGCAATTGTGCTAATTGCTTAACATCGATTTCTGTACGCCAATCTCATTTAAAATCTTTGGAGTGGATTCAAGTGGCGCAGTGAACAGTTTTGATGAGTCAGGGTAGCCTGTCGAGCTTCTTGTCGGGTATAAATGTGGCATCGGCAGTTGGATGGCTACATCTCCACGCCACAATGGCTGCACAGTTCCTGTAGGGTCCATCTGCCTCAGGTTCACCCCATATTCGCTTAACGTTTCGAAACGATCATCAAGACCGTTTGGACTGAATCAAATACCTTCGGATGGCCAACATAACAGAGTAAAGAGGAATATACCGCTCCTTGCATTTTCCTAGGAGCCAGTTCAGCGCGTTTTGTGCTGTACATTTGAATAGCATGTCCGTGACCTAATACGGTCAAAGGAGATCTGTGAGAAGACCTTTGCCCCACACATACTAGTCATGTGCGTTATCTTCTTAGTCCATGAAGGTAGAAGTGGCAATACGCCTCTGCCGAAAATGACCTAACGATCTGGGGTGCGATGTATGCTGATTCCATCGCTCTTCTTATAGTTTTTTATTTTCAAAGTTCACTTTCCTCGCCTTTGTCATTTTTAGCATATATGAAATGCACTATATATATATATATATATATATATATATTATATATATATATATATATATATATATATAGTGCATTCGAGGAGTGCACCTTACGACAGATGGAAAACGTCGATAGGAGTTCAAACTTTGCTATGCGAAATCTGCGCAAGAAGCTTCTTTACTTTCGTAGTCCAGTTTGATGCTTTCTGCAGCGAAGATTAGAAGTGTACAGTGGAAGAGTCTTTTCTGTTTGATTAAAAAAACATCTTCGTTGAATTATCTCTGATTTGTGGGCGCCTTTTAGGTTCACTGGAGCATTGAGAGGCCTCTTAGTGCCAATCGTTTCTATTTAGCGTTCACGTTTACCAGCGCACTATTTCGTCTTCGCTCAGCTATTCGATTCCAATTCTGCCGATGCGGAGAAGCTTGGCTAAGCAAAATGACACGAAGCGATATTAGGAGGTCCATTTCACTAAATGCTGATGTCAATTTTGGAGAGTGGTAAAAATGGATGCCCACAACTTAGTAAATCATTGATCATTTTGCACATCTAACATATGCTATTCTGCATTTTTTAGTCGCAGTTGAGCTTTACGGTTTAGGCGTTATACAAAAAGCATGTGTTCATATCGCAAATTAGACGAGCAAAACACATTTCATCACACTCAGTGGCGAGCAGATTCGTTTCAGATACACCCCGCAGTGGCTTCCCGACTCTGTCAGCGGAAGTCGAACTGCTTAATTGCGGTTATTGAATCGACTTCGGCAATGGCGTTGCCATTGTCAAACAAACGTTTCGCTATTCGGTGCGATTTTGTTGAAGCAAGAAAATTTTACGTAAGTGACGCTGAGATTTTCGTTATAAAAGTGGGATAAGCAATGATATTCTAACTGTCGACGAATGTTCTCTTAGCTATATTCACAATATTGCACTCATAACTTAGTGAATAATTTCGCTATTTGTGTAATGTGAGCGACAGTTTATACAAAAGCGCAAATCATCTTGTACTAAAATGGTTAGCAGTGAATTTCTATTCTTTTGGAATACAAATACGTATTCTACTGTCTTGATGAGCGGATCGATTTGATCGGCCAATTGCAATACGTTGTGCATAGGTAAATACGTCCTAGTAAGATGAGATTATTTTAAAAGTGACGGTGAATTATCGGAATATGTCAATTGATTTTACTTATCTGACGGATCTAACCAGTCAAGTTCTAATTACTGAAAAACATTAAAGAAAATTTTTCGAAGAAAAAAGCAGCAAAAAAATAAAAATTCCTTAAAAAATGGTAACAATTTGATGAAAAAGAAGATTTCAGTATGAAATCGAAAAGCGCATCAAATGTACTGAGATTGCGAGTTACTACTGATGCATGGCACGGATTGCAATAAGAAAATTGTCTTTTTTGCATCCAAATCTATTTCGCTTTATTTCACCCGATTTTTCTTTCTCAGCTATCAAATGTCTGCTTTGTGAAGCATTTCCCGTTTCTCTCTGTGATCATAAAATCACTAACCAATGCATCGTTCTAAAATACCTTGAATCCATTTTTTTCAGTTCCACTTCTATTTTCACCTCTTTTCAGCAATAATTGCATGTAAAAGTGCCATAAAACAATAGTTGTATGCGTTTCGAATTGCTTACTAATCGACGCCGCACTGAAATGTTCGCTGAGATTGCACCAGCTATTATCTTAATGGCTAGTAGGAACGTCAAACTTATAATATAGGATGGCATCATATCTGTTTATTGCTCTATGAATGTTATCTGCATTTTATTGAAAGCACTTTCGGTAGATTCATGTTAACTGTGCTGTTATCCAGTTGTTGTATAGTTTTCTACAACATTTGCTCACTTCAAATGAAGTGTGATTGTTTGATTTCCCATATTACAGCTAGAAGTGAAATTTGTCCTTCTAGACCAGAAATTCAGGCTGTGCACATTTCAGGCTCACGCTTTTCCCCTTTAGATTAAGAAAAAAAAACCTTTCTTTTTCTGCTATGCGCTAACAGCGTAGAAAATGCTATTCACCATGCCCTTAAAAGACAGTCCTTGGTTTTTTTTCGCATCAAGAGGAGGTTTTTCTCTTCGAGAGGATCTCTTATTAGAGTTCATGCAGACTTGACCTGACAAGTTGCATTCTAGCCATGAAGACCCGTGTCTTAGCATACCGATCTATATGTAAGAGTCATCTCTTGGCATCGAGCGAGTGATCATTTCAAAGATATAAGCCAATCGATAATAGAGACGTTTTCATTGTAAACGTTTCGATTTCGGTGTCAGACAACACTCCGTCTTTAGCGCCAAAACCATATCTATGCGATGCTTATTCAATTATAATCAATGATTCCCTCATATATATATATATATATATATATATATATGTATAATGTATATATGTATATATATTCACTTATTTATGTTGCAATCTCCCTTAATTACTCTAGTACCATTTCTTGTCGATTACGCTATCATTCGCCTATTCGAATTGCTTTGGTTTCATACTGCTTGAAACCCCTTAATTCCTTCGCATAATCTTTTGATTATATGTATGGAAACCACAGCATTCAAGATAGCAGACGTTACACTTAAAGAATCCTGCTCTTTTGTTAGGGTTATGTGGCAATATAGTGGAGTGCTTAAGCTGATGAAGTTTTCTGGAAAAAAGGCTTGGCCAACATTTCGAAGCATGTCAGCATGCGAGAGGAACTGATAGCATATTTGGGCGCATTTGTTGATGGGCGTCGCATACTGATTGGTAGACTAATTTCACTACGGCACGACTGGCAGCTAGCTAGCTAGCCCTGGCCATCGCTTTTTGAATTATCGCGAACTCAAATTTTCGCATTCACTCAACTGTTTCATATCGTTTGGCGGAAGTGACAACGAAAAAAATATGTTGTAAATGTCTGAGAAAAAGTTTTTGAGATGAAAAAATTTTCCACGCGGGAAATAATTTTCATCTCATCAGAAATGTTCAATGTTGATCGTGCACTTATTCTCCAGAAATCCTCTTTATTTCTTGAAATCTTTCTTAGCCTTTGAAAAATGTTTTCAACACATCCACACAAACAATTTTGATAAATAACAATTCCTGAAAAGCCTTCTCGAATTCAGTTACATTTGAAAACAATTTTGTTTTGTTTGATTTAATTATACGTTGTGTTTGTAAAATTCTTTCTGAATTCATCGTCGTAGACAGGTTTATTCGTCAGTCATTTTTTACTCGCCTCCATCAGGTCTAACTTTACAAAAGCTGGCGATTTATGCAAGATGAACTGCTTACGCTGTGTTTTACACTAACAATTATTAGGCTACTGTGACTACATGTGCCTACGCATAACGCTTTCACATTCTAAGTCGTCCAGTTCATTGCTGAGCAATGCAAGTTTAACAGCTTAGCTGCTTTAAACAAAAATGCTTTGTTATTAAACTTGTTCGCCCATACTTAGGTTTAAAGTTGAGGTTGAAAGATCCACATGTTGCTAGCCTTAGCATCTTCAAATACTATCTGCTTCTGTATATGCAATTTCATATTTGAGATAAGAAAACAGAAGGTGCATTGTTCTTCTTATTGCTAACACAACCGCTATCGCATAGACAATAATATGAATTTGATTATCAGTGATATTCGAGCTTTTCTTTGGAAGGAATTGAATATGGTTTGCCAGACAGCGTAATATCTAAGGTACGACAAGTATGGTATATGCAGCCGTGGACCTCACTTGAACGAGAACACCATTATTGTGGAGTTCTCAAAGTTAGATGGCAGAGAGCGAATTTACAGTGCTTCCTATAGGTGCTATTTTTCATAGACTTCTTTTTTTTCATATGCGATCATAAGTCACCTGATGACGCAAAGATAGGTGGCGTCGCATTGGTGTTTTCGTAAAGTGAAAGGTGGCAGCAATAATTCTTTGTGTATGTATCGACTTTTAAATTAGCGGAAGTTGAGGTTAGCATTTTTTTAGCGTCAAGTGCATCCCATGATACACATATGTCTATATTAGATTTGCATCGCTGTCTGCAAGAATGATTTTCGTTTATACTGAAAAAATTTTCAGCTTATATATTTGAACATATGGAAACGCGTGCCGATTCCTTGGATACTTGTCATTTTTTAAGGTTTCGCCTAATCTATAGCAGTTCTTTTGCGGAACGCTCTATAACGACTAAATTCATATCGATAAGGATCTATACTTCTGCGAAATCCTCTATAAATTCTGATTGGAATGTGATTCTTTGCTATTGATGAAAAAGACGTAATAAAAACCTCATTTTCGTCGTTATCGACAGTCGTTATTGATGGCTTTTCCGTAACGCCAAGCCATATATACTTCTAAGTTAAAGGATACACTTAAATTATGTAGTTTTCAAAGTTTGACGCATTTTTGAGAGTTCATCTGATTGGTTGCGATTGTGGATTTCCGGGAAAGAGATTTTCAGTTGTTCGATATTGTAAATAAAATATTTGCTCAAATATATGGATTGCTTCCTTGAGACCGTTTCCTGCCTTTCTTGACTCTACTAGAGCTGATTTACTGATTTACTTCTAAATACTTAGTTATTTTACAACCAAGTTGCGGTGTAATTGAGAGCATTCATTCCTTCTACCGTAAAGCAAAGGTCGATTTATTAATACCCTGCGTCTGTCCGTCCGTGCATATGTCTGTATGCACGTTCCTATTTGACGGCTAACTTTGCTTTATTTCTTGACTTACAAAGTCACATCAAGTAAGGGGCATTGTTTTAGCATCTGCCAGGAGAATTGTCTTCATCAATACTAAATTTTTGCATTGCCAGCCTGGCGTTTTCCACTAAACTTTGTGCCTCCTTATAATGAAACGGTTGATTGATGTTTTGTAACTCCTCAAAGCTAGAAGGCATAATTTTTAATGCATTTCACTCGGCGCATTAATGCTAAACTTTACAACAATACCCTTAGCCCTGACTTGCTCAGCAAAGGCGAAATGGAGGCTATGATATCCCACGATCTATTCTAAGCAGAGAGTATTTTCATTAGAACCTTCTACCCAAATATGCTCAAACCTTGTAGGAAATTTTTTAATAGTACGCGTACGCTTGAATGAACTTTTAATGCTGTAGGTCGTGGACGGTAGATTCATTAGAACATTTTCAAAAACGTCTTCGCAACCGAAAGTTTTCGTGTCCCTTTTATCTCAAAAAATTCCATTAAAGCGCCATTTGCTTTTCGAGCACAGCGTTCGTATTCGATGAACCGCTTCCTTACGACGCTTTCTTTCAGTACGATGCGACGTTTCCTGACGAATGTGATGAGTTGGGTTCAAGTCGACACTATCCGCAAGCCGACTACAAACTGAAGAGGGTAGTTGCGAAAATGAGGAGTGGTTCGGCGGGCACCCTCGAGGTATATGCCAATCAAGTTTCAGTTTTACTATTCGTTAGCTTTTTGCGAACAACCGATGTAGAAACGTAAGCAGAGGGGATGAAGTGACTAACGCATATTATTTCAGAGATTTATCAGCAAATTTTCAGAATCCTACTTATCAATTCCTGCCGACTTAATTGGCCTCCTTCATTTATCTGCTTGGCTTTCTTCGTCTATCCCAAATGAAGTGAGAGCAGAGACCGAGGGAACAATTGGTGTTAATCACTGTTAGATTCGTTGTTCAGTGATCGCGTTCACTGAACCGATTAGTTCTGATCGTCTGAGAATATTTGTCTTGCTTTTTGGGACATTCGGAAGTTTTCGAACACGCTCATTATACCATTCAACTTCGCTTTCACCTCCGATGAATACAGTTTTGTCGCAAAAAATTGCAACTTCTCGCTCCAATCCCTGTATTTTCGAGCAGAAAACCGGATGTTGATTGTATTTCCTAAAAAGACTGTCACCTTTTCCACGCGGAAAGAGCCCTTTCAAAACATCTTTCTTTCTTAAGTTTTCCGTTCAACTTTTCCTGCTCAGTGGTGAATATGTAGAGAGCAAGAGGGAGGGGAGGAGGAGGAAAGATTAAGTTCTTTACTGCCATTCTTGCTGAAACCATCCGACATTTGAATCCGTTATATACGTGAATGAGACAAGGACTGCCACTTGTCTGTTCTCTACCGTTCAGTCTGCCTTCAACATAATGAGTAGTGGAGGGCTTCTGATACGGAAAAGCTGTCCTTTTATGTTAATCAGATAGAAACTTTCGCTGCAGTAATGTGTATCTTTTATTGAATGGCCCCATCTTCAGGTCATTTTTGAACAGCTGATAGGTGATAGCTTAGCATGGCACGTTTTTATTTTACCTACATTTTATTGCTGTGGAAGAGACATAATCTTTCGGGGTAGTGAGACATAATACAGCACATTCTAAGAAATTTTATGACGGCAGAGTATAATATTATTCAAATAACAAAAGTTTCCACTCCACGAACTATATCACTGCATAGTTCATAGAATTTTTGTGCTTTATAGGAACAGCTTAACTAATTCCGAGATGATGAAGCATAATATAATATAGTTTCCGAAGTTTCGTACATAGCAGCGCAATTTACAGTGGTCTAAAACCATAGTGAACTAGCAGCATCTGTTTGCGAGATTTCTGGTAATTGTTGCATCATTAGTATTGACTAAACACAGCTTCCGTTGTTTCTTTTTTGCTGTTTCCTGCCCTCGGTATTGCAAATAAGTTGCAAATTGCATGCGTGTGCAACTACTCTCTCACTAAATGGCATTTTTTTTCCGGACCGAAAAGCAGGATGAGCCTTCAGAAGATGGACGGATAGGACGCCACCTTTTCGGGCTTCGCTTTTCCTTGATTTAATCTGTGGTTTTTACATGTTTTTGTTTTGTGCTCAGTAAAATAATTTTCAATAAGCCGCAGATATTTTCATTCATTCGAAACTCTTTTATATTATCTACATGCGGCGTAACGGTGTTTTAAGCCTCTTTGATATCAGCTTGAACGACCGCTTCCCTCTGCGAGATTCATTTCTTTCAAATTTTCGATTAAATGAGTCTACGTTAGAAAGTTTTTGTTGAAAGCATGGTAAAAACGCACCATTTTCGGCTCCTCTGCAATATAAAGATATGTATAAACACGAAACTTAAACAACTTTGACGCTGAAGGCAGTTGCAATATAGGCTTGTAATCCAGCGCATTTTTCATGTCGCCGTGATCTTCATATATAACGATGACATTTGCAAGTTTCCATTTCTTCGAGTATTGTTTATTTGAAATAATTCGTTTAAGGAAAGAGTATTGTTCTGACATTATACGATTTTTTTTTCAACTTCAGCGTTTTCTTTATAATTCTATCGAACACTGAAATTTTATTTATCGGCAAATGGTTGAATAGCTTCATAAAATATCGACGTTGAGTCGTTCACTTCAAACTTGTTCCTCTTTCCGCTATATTTTCTCATTGCGCCTTTTATATTTAAGTATTCTCTCTTGCAATAAATTGTTGTTTCTCTTCTAACATCTATGCGTAACATTTCCTCTCAGCTTATCGTGTTCGAACACAGTACTGGACGGAGTTTGTTTATGTTTCTGCCATTCTATGGAGAATTTTTTCAGCGCACGAAGACAGGGCCCAGTGTATTGAGCTTTTTCAGCATCAGCGTGACCTATTTTCGTTGTGGTTTCTGACTAGGTCTTTGGGGTGGAGGTGACACGATCCTTTAGAATTTTCTGAACGATTTGCTAAGCTTCTTATCTGGCACATCGGAGAAATTTCGCTTCGTTTCTTTTCCCATTAAACTGTTCCGTATTTTTCACCTTTTTGGCAATGTCTATTTGTTGACATTCAAATTTCCTATTTGTTATTTTTCGTGAATTATTTTTTCTCGAACGTTTGTCATAAAATTTTGGTATATTTCTTAAGTTTTCTTTATATTCATAGTATGCATCCCTAGACAAGTCCACCTTGGTTGATTTTTCACTTATTCATTCCAATCTTTAGTTTCATGCGGAAATGAATGTCATTTCGGACGTTTTTTCTTTCATTGCCATCGGCACAACGTTATTGGATGCGTTCATAATGTTGAAATAAAAGATTTCTTTCAAAGAGTTCTCGTCCTCAATAAGATTCTATTCTCCGGAATCTCCAAAGAAATTCGAGATTTCACTCAACCACTGTCCATACTTTCAAATTGCTCATTGTTGCAAATGAGATGCATAAACGTTGAGGATATTCCGTGCATTTTTCTTGCGGTTAACAGAATGATTTTTTCGTCAGGCGATAATTTTGACGAATATGCAGCTAATATTTACAACAATATCACCAAAGAAGTCGAGCGTTCATTACCCTATTGCCCTTCTTTTAAAAAATTCTCTTTTACGGATTAAAGGAATGAGAGACAATGAACCTTATAATGTGTTCTAGTTTTGAGCACCATCTATTCATACCTAGAGTCTAAACGTTTTGACTGGTGCTAATTGCATATCCGTAGCAAAATGCCTTCGCCCTTTGTGTCAGTAATTGCGTAGTTTGTATGCATAGTCTTATTCTGAAAGGTATGCAAATGAAATGATGGATTCGCTTTAAGGTAGTCTTCAGAGACTGTGAAATATATTACTAGGGGAGGGGGAGAGAAGGGGAGTTGAAATAATTGTTCAAAGTCCAGAAATTTTTCCACTTGTGTAATTAAGTGAAAATTTTGGATTTAGGCATCCATCGAATAGGTGGCTGCCCTATTTTTAACCTGATGACCGGTGATATGGTTTCCTCGAATCTGTTCGACTGAACGGATTTCATTCACATCCTTCGAATAGGTATATTTCATATGCTGATAGCATCCTCAACACGTTGGCCAGATGCGCTTAGCTGATACCATTAACGTTTAGTGCCGATCTCATCTCTTAATTTTCTATTCGTGTGAACGCTTCATAAGGTGTCGCTCTGCTGTGGATGTATTTACCTTGAAGTTTATTGAGAATGCTCTAAGCTATTGTGTTGCCCACGAAGCATATTTTGAGAGGGCGTGATTTGTCGTTCGCATACACAACAGTGGCAAAATTATTTCAACCCTTCGATGGTCGCATTTCCTATTTGATCGCATATCTCATTGGCTATTGTGACATCTTTTTACTGCAATGCTTCTTTGGACTCGCATTCTGCACCCTTGAGCACAATGTGATTGTTGCCCTCTTTTTCTTATTCGTGTACATATTCGACTACTTGTTGTTTGAAGCCCGCAGAAAGCCGTTTTCAAGTTTGCAATAAGCGCTTGTCAATGGTTGAGCGCTATCGTTATAGTCTATCTGTAGATTTGCGATGATCTGTGAGTGTCTCTTTGAGAGGGAAATCTTTACCGTTAAGGATTTACAACGAACTATTAACGTTGTTTGAAGTCATCTAAGTCGATAACGCCAAAAATGCCTTTATAACGAATATTGGCTTCGCTGTGAAATGAGCGAAAAATCCTAGCACTCCAATTCGCAACACGGTCATGGTTTTCTTCGTATTTTAATCGTCCAACATCATTTATGGTTTCTACACTTCGTTTAAAAACTATAAATGCTTTTATTTTATTACTTTGCGTTTGCTTTGCAATGAAAAGTTCAAAAGCGTTTTTGATAAGCAATATCGTCCAATTGGGCAAAATGTATTTGTCGATATGCATTTCCATGCGACCAACCAACTACTAACTCTTCAATTTATAATTCATTTCAGCTTTAATCCAGTTATTATGTTCATCGCAGCTCTTATCTCGTATTCAAGTAGAACATTTGACTGTGCAAAAGAGGATGAGCTCCACTATAAAACAAGGATTCAAATCCAAAGAGCAATGCGAAACCCAAGTGAGCTGCAGTGGGATTTGTTTTGACTAAAACCTGCCAGGATCAAATGGTTTTATTCATGGGGCAAAAGCGCCTCACCTGAGAGAATCATCTAAAGTTATGAGATTACGGTCGAAAATTTAGCAGCGTTACTGCATAAACCTTTTTTTTTTTCAGATGGGTACTGTTAGTCGTCTACGAACTGATCTGCAGATACGTATGCGACGTCGCTCTACTCGCCGCCGTATCTCGAATGCACAACGAGCAATCGTCTTCAACTTATTTATGAATAAAAGGTCGGTGTCTTTAAGAGTTTTTTGCTCTGCAACAAAATGAGCTGTGGAAGCTATATCTTCTGATCTGTCTATCAATCTTTTGCCTAAGCATTTTAAAGAAAGATCCATTATATGCATCGAATGAAATTTTTCTACCTTTTCATCTGTTCCTTGTAATCAGCTGTATTCCCATTACGCATTTTTAATGATGGCGTCTAACAAATTTGGAAGTGCAGAGGTAATGAAGCATGTACAGCCGTATATGTCGCTTCTAAGACCGACTTGTTCACATTGTTAGTTTGCTTAAGCGAGAATTTTCACCTGCACTTAGATCCTCTCTCATGAAAAAATTACAAGTTTGGCGTTCATCGTCTTTGGATTTTTCTTTGCTTTCCAAATTATTCATCACATGAGAAATCCTTCATAATAATTTAGTGTCTGCTTTGGTATGACTCGAAAAAAAGTTCAATATAAGAATTCCTAGTTTCGTTCTGTACAGTTGAAATTTGCATTCTTGGAATGAATTGCTTAGCTAAAGGTTTCTCTTATCGATTGCTTTCATTCCGAAAATGAAAACGGCTTCGCACTATGTGTGGTATCATTTGTCTTATAATTTATTGAATTACATCTTCACCTTTCACTTTTTTTTGAATTTAGTAAAAATCTTCAGTAACGCCTACATGAGCCATCGTGATATCGAAATTCTGTTTGAGGCTATAAAGGGAGAAGCAAAGCTTTCGCTGAAGTTACATGCTTTATGGCTTCAATATTTTTTGCCACACGTCCTCAAAGATGAAATTCTTAAATTTTTGGATTGATTTAATGTTGTCTACTCTTGCTGTTTTCCGTTTTACATGGTTTTTATGGATTCAGTCGTTCTGATCTGACGTTGTTTGTACTGGATAAAGCAAAATGCTTGCAAAATGCTGCATTGTTTTTTCCAACTGTTTTTGCAGAGGTCATTTGTATCCATGATCATGGATTGATTCTTAGAGGAATGCGATTTCCTTTCATATTTGACGCCAATCACAGTCTGACCTTCGTCTGATGGCTTCTTTTCAGCTTCATAGCATAATGGCCATTTATATAATTCCCTCTTTATAGCCGTTAAAACTGTTGAAGAAACATCATAGAAAATGGAGCTAGCCGAACAGCGTTCTTCGAAATTTGTGCAATTTATCTGAAAGAGCACCGAATTGTCTTGTTTCTCCTAGGCTATTTTTTCTGCAAACTATTGCGATAGCGCACAATATGTTCTAATTCTGATTTCCATTTTTCTTCCGTCCATTATTTCATTGTCCGAGTAGATCTAAGTGTTAAGGCAACGAAACAACTCCATTAGAAATAACCATTTCAAGCTGCCGAAAACCGATAAAACCCTCGAATTTTTAAGTGGTTGACAGGAAAAAATTGCCATAAGTTGACTTAAAAAAATGAAACTCAAGAAGTCTTTTTTTTCCCATGGCGCTAAACATTCGACATTGAGCCTGTATCTATTCCAGCAATGAAAGAATAATTTTTGCATTGTAAATGCAATGCAAATTGCTTATTGATATTTGTGATTGTTGGACACATTATTATTATTATTATTATTATTATTATTATTATTATTATTATTATTATTATTATTATTTATTATTCATTATTTATTATTTATTATTTATTATTTATTTATTATTATTTATTATTTATTATTTATTATTTATTGTTTATTGTTTATTATTTATTATTTGTTATTTATTTATTTGTTATTATTATTATTATTATTATTAATTATTATTATTGTTACTATTATTATTATTATTACTATTACTATTACTATTACTATTACTATTATTATTATTACTATCTAATTTTTTTTTTTTGGTTCGCGAGAAGAGCCAAAAAATTTGAACCTAAGGCGAGCAAAGTGAGCGAATAAAATTCTTCACCGCTTGTGCGAATTAATTTTTGCATGGTGTATGCATTCCATCGTGACAACTCTGAACAGCATGAAGATTTGAAATAATAGCCTGCAGGGTGCATGAGAGTTAAGATACCAATATGCAATTGTGCATAACACACACTGCTTGTGCTCAGGAATCACCTCGGCTAGTTGAGTCTCGCGTTGAATAGAAACACTGCTCTTCGAGTATAAATTCTCAGAGGAAATTCCATCTACCACTAAAAGGTGCACCATTTCTGGGCAAGGTAATGAACGAACAGTCTGCACAAGGCTTACTTAGGACAGCAGTAGGCGGATTATGCAAGTCTCATTTGGAATAGCGCGCCACATGCGCAGGCGTTAATTGCACTAACTAGTTGTAAAAATTACGCATTCGACTGCATCTGCTCTTTTCTAATTTGTTTAGAATTTAAACCCGATATCCTTAATAACACTCCGCAACATGTGCGAAAATGATCTATATCGATACGAGCCTCTATCGGTTGCGCGATAGGAGTACTTGTTCGCGTTCTTTGCTCTGAGATTTGCAATCTATTTAAACGAGTTGTTTGCATTTAATCAATAGTTTGTTTATTTATTCGATAGTGTTCTTTTGATATTCAAATCGTACTCTCTTATGTGTTTTCCACTGGTTTTTTTTTATTACCTCATGGTGACCTATTGATTAAACATTAAAGTCAGGCATTTTGTGCGTCTTTTCGTGGATCACGGATCTTTTAGATTACAGGTCAGATATCCCCATCTTCATCAGAAGCTTCGTATCCTTTCATTGGTGTCATTCTTGTCATGCAGTGGTTCTCATTTAAATTGTTGTATTTCGGTCACCTTTTCGAATTATGCGACAAATATCTTTTCTAGTAATCGTTTTTCAGTATGCAGAAGAATTGATGAATCAGGATTATAGATAGCATAACGTTGAAATCTGCATTGTATTAGTGCATGTGCTCTTGCAGCAGCTGCTACAATCATCTGAATTATTATCACATATTCGACCTATGCTATTGAAAAGCGATAACGCTTTGAGAGTTGAATTTGACCAAATTGCTTCTTAGTAATTTGTTCGTCCCATAGCGCCTGGAAAACAACGTGCCACTAAGCTCGTTTAAGACGCGTCGCTTTTTATCGCGCTTTCTCTCTCCTCCCATAGCCTTCTATCCTTTTTTTCCATTCGCCATATCCAGTTCACCGCAATGATATATCCTAGCGGCGTGTTCACGACATTGAGCTGCTTCTTTAACGCAATTTTCTCGCCTACTTAATTGTAGCGTCCTGCTTTATGTAACCTCGACATAAGATGTAACAGTATTTCTTCACCATCGAAAGCCTTCTAGTTGAAATTTGAGAGAAGTAGACTAATGCCTTTTTAACAAAAAAAAAATCTCTTTGAAGAAACAGCTCGCCTAAATGAAAGATTTAGATTGATGTTTAACCAACAAATTATTCCTGCACATTTTTCATTAATTGAATTCGCCCAGCATTGACGAATGATTTTATTCCACATCAATCTCCTTCATTAGGTTGATATGCTTTTTATGTGTGCTGTATCATGGTACAAAATATATAGCGCTTTTGTTTTCTTATAAATTATCATAACTTTTAGTTTTCCTTCATTGGGAGGAAAGGGGAGGTTGAAACTGTTTTGGTTTCATCTTTGTAAAGGGATTTGAAGCAGTATCAGATAGCGGTTTGAGGTAAACATCAAAGGCTTATGACAGTGGAATTCAAATTATCGAACAACCTTTCGGGTGCAGTTGCATTTATCGAAATAAAAAGATATAGCACACGTGACAATTTTTGTGCACAATGCGGATTCATGTGCAGATAAGAACAATGCCAAAATGGATGACTGCTAAACTTGCATGACTAAGTGCCATGTATAGCAAACGTTGCGTTTGTCATATCATTTGCGCGTTTAGATTGCAACTTGGGTTCTCAATATGGAGGATTACGCTCATTGTGGATTAATTTTTTTTAGCACCAGCTAGTGCCAAATGATAAGGTGTTGAATCGATGTTAGCCGCATTATGTCATTAACTATCTTCATTGCTCTTAAACGGCTTCAGACATGTAGTTAGCTGTCTAACATTTATGTATGTCAGCTAGCTGTTATTCTATCGATCGTTGCCATCCTTTCCTAGCACGTTTTCAAAGTCGCCTATGTTCGTTGTTAGACCGAAGCGTCTTTATGCTCGTCACTATGTTTATGTGAACTTGCACAGGTGAAAGGTCGTATGTATTGCTTCAACGTTGTTTTCAACTAGCTTACTTAGTAGGCGGCGCTAATCAAATTGTTTTTTTTTCGTCTAGTCGACTATTGGGGGGCTGTCCTTCGAAGTTATACTGTTTTTTATTCCACTTCATTCCCACTGCAATGGGCACGCATGTTCATCTTGTAGCTTCTTCATATTAATCGAAAGTTTTCACTTTGCGTTGATTACCTGCATCAATCTATAGCAACGTCTTTGGATGATTAAGAAACCGTTGACTTTAAGTGAGAAAGAAGCAGCCGCAGTGAAGCGGGATCCAGTATGCTGGAAGTGCATCTCTCGCACTTTCTGGGAACAAAATATTCGATCAGTGAATGCATAATTCGCTTCCTAGTTGATTACAGCCTATCATTTTAATGCGGTTATTTTTGGCACTCGAAATTCTAAATGTGACCTTTTTTTCAATTTCAACCGCTTATAGCAAATACGTGGATTGTGCTCACACCTATTAAGGTCATCTCTGTCTGCTAGATAGCGTTAACCGCAGTTCCGATAAGGAGAGGTGAAACTTTAGCCGCCTAGACGAGATAGGCCGAAGCAATGCGAACGAATTCTGACGAGTTCCGATAAGAAGTTGTGAAATGTGCTGAAATTTTTACTCTTATTTTATTGGTTGAAAGTCGGGTAGATATATATACAACATGAGCCAAAGGCGATCCCTGTGCCTCTTTCTTCTCTCCCTTCCTCCACCCTCTTCTCACTGGGCAAACGTTGTTTTGCCCACAAACAATTTCTGCCATTTTTCACAATCTGCGCCATTGATATTTTCGTTTGTTTTCACTTTGATATTGGAAGGAGAATGTGTCCCAACCAGTTCATTTATTTATTTATTTATTTTTCAATACGACGTCTGTCATAGCAGCGGGATGCTTGGCGGCATAAAACTGTGCAGGTGGGGTCCTCATCTCAAAAAAGGAAATAACCATGATCAGCTTGATTTGCTTTCAAACTTCGTTAAGTTCTGAAATTTTCAAATTTAGATTTTGGCGCTTAGAAATCTCAAGAAAACTCATCACTTTCGAACTCATTCCGAGAGCTAAATTTAATTACTGAGCACGAGTAGTTTGCTAGGTTTGATGTGCTTCCTTCACAGATGTGTTTGCTATTCCGCTTCGTGTTTCACTACTACAACTATTTAGCAAAGACGGTATTTTTGCGCACTAAAGGACGGCGATATAATGCTCTTTCTGAGCATTAATCAAAAGTGTGATGTGGATTGCTCGAAATTAAACGTGCAATAATAGCGTGTTTTCAATATTTGTTTCAAATTAAATGCGTCATATTAATCAGTTTGTCGATAGTGTCCAATACCGTACTTGTTCATCAGTCATTTCAAGAAACGATAGTGCTGTTTTTCCTTTACGATACTCTAATTAGTTCTGAATGTAGTGTAATTTTTTAATATGCTCGATTCATTAGTTTTTACGGGGGCCTTAGGTTGAGAATTTTTGAACGTAGAGTCGGATGCTTTTCGAAAGAAATCGCCTGAGAGTTTTGAATGAGGTGTAGGTTGTCGAATTTGCTGAATAAGTTGAAAAGTTTAGATTTTGAGCGCTGGTTAGGATGTTTTCGCTGTTTCATTTTTCGATTTCGTTTGAATGGCAAATGCGTTGAAGTTTTTGCTTCAAATCTCAGAAAAAAAATCTCTTTTTTCAATGTCAATGGCTAAAATATTGCAATTCCCGAAATATCGTGCTCATTTTTCCAAATTTCACTCTCTAACTAATAAGATCTAATTGTGGAAATTTGAAGATTGAGCGTTCTTTCCTTATAGCTCACTTCGTCCTCATCTGATCTAGAGGAGACTCTTTTTAAAAAGAGTTCTTAGGAAACTTCGTCGTCCAGAAACTCATATAAGAGACGCAGTCTATGTAAATAAGCTGAGGATGGAAATTTCGCAGCAGCTAAGCCATCATTCGACGCAACCGCCAACAGTTAACGTATGTCCCGATCCTTTTTAAATAACCAGTCTCGATCATTTTGCGAATAAGCGATTGACTCAAAGTTATCACTCTATTTTGACTTATGAAGCGACTACATCTGCGTTTGATATCATTCATGCGGTGCTGCTCTTGCACATAACAGCATTCTTTCATCCGCCGAATCGGCTATTCCGCAGTGGTCGAATATCCGATTCGAGACTTATTCTTTTGTATACATAGCGCTTCTCTCGAGAACTTCATCTATATGTGTACGCATCACGTCGACCTAATTGTCACAGAGAAGTGTTTAGAGATTGATAGAATGTTTTAATCTGAAATGATGGATGTTGGAGCATGTAGAAGATAATCATTGGAATGCACAATGTTTTTTTTTTTTCCTTCACCAAGGGGTTTTTTCTTCACTAATGTTTATGATCAATTATCATAGCACATTTCCTACATTAAGTAATACTTTCAAACCCTAAAAAAACTGATTTTCCCTTTTTTTTCTAGCCCGTTAACTAACCGAGAACTTTCTTTTCCTTTCGCAGCCAAATCTTTTCGAGTATGAGCATATGAAATATGAAGTTTCATGTATAAATGAATGCAAGGAGATGTTCTTGTTTGAAATTTTTTAGTACATCATAATGCTGTAAATTTTTAAAGTTGAAATAGTTTTATCAAATGCTAATATTTCACTGTGGTTTTCTTAAGGAAAAGCTATCATTGAAATTTTCTCTCATTTGCTAGATAAAACGTGAAACCAAAGCTGCTTGATGATTTAGCTCATTAATGTTTTTAAGGTGTTCCTTTGATGTTATCACAGCATTTCAACGGTCAATTGATGATAGGCTAACAATGCCTATATCCATGATAAAATACTTGCTTATTATTCTGTAGTGTAGACATAGAAATGTTTAACGTCGAAGACGGCTAGTTCATTCGTTTTCTAGTAAATTCGTTTATGAGAACTTATAAAAATGAAATAATTTTTTATGAAATAGAGCCGTGTGAAAATTCTCTTAAATTGTATATTTTCGAATATCACACATGCGTAAAGGAATCTTTTCGTGGACATGTTGAGCTTTTATTTGCTCATAGTAGTGATTTTTTAATTTTTAATTTTTTTTTCTTCTGGAATAATTCAAATCTCGAGGCTGTCGTTTATCATCAGCTTATAATGTCAAGAATTCGTTGAATAAGTTACTTGTGAGTCTTGACTGAAATATCCCTTAAGGTAATAGTAGTGCGCATAGCTTGTTGCCACCTATTTAAGAAAAGTATATATTAACGTATACTGTGCTAGTGGAATTCATAAATGTAGTTGTAGTAATTCATTCAAGTCTACACATCGACGCTTCTTTATTCTCACCATTCGCCTCTTTAATTCATGATATGGTATGAATTCATCTCGTTTGCTTATTTCTAGCAAAATTTCAGTTACATCAACGCACTTGCTGACAGTCCAATGATGATTCTATTTTTGCAAGCATGTTAATATAATTGAACTTTTGCAGAAATGAAGCAATCATCATGCATTCATTTAAGTAGCGTTAGAAAAAAGAAACCTCTGAGCATGAAGTGGTAAACCCATGGGATTACCATAAAGCTTTTCGAAATTACTCCAACTATGCGTGTAGCGTCATCAGCTACAATATACTTTTTTATGCGCTTTGTTTTTTTAATGTTTTTTTTCTGTTCGGAAGCAAGAAAGCATACTTACAAATATTACTTTTAACGTTTTTTTTCACTGTCATATATTTCTTTGAGCAGGTGACGAAAATCTTTCTATTTCTTTACTCAAAAGACTTGAAATATGAATTAAGTATTTGAATCTCTAACTACAATACATTTAGTTACTATTCTGTCATTGTTGTTTTTCTTATGCGTAGATATTAAACAAAATTGGGAAATGACAAAAATCAAACGAATCTTTGAAAAATCCATCATAAAGAATCTTTGAGCCAAAAAATGGGTAATATGTGAAGATGATAGACATATTGCAACGTGCACTGCTGGGCTACGTATTTAACGTAAATATGTCTAATGAGCGCTTCGAATTCACTACTCAAATTTTTCAGTATACTTCCTGGTACTCATATTAAAATATAGCTGGATATTCGAAACTCGAAACGTTCACTAATTATATCATTGCCATTTAATTAGTAGTTTAGAACGAGTATGCGTAAAGACTTTTTAAAAAAGGAGTATCGAAATTCGACGACATAAAAATTAAAATCGGAGCTGCTCTAATAGTAAACAAACTTGATTACTGCGCTTTCAGCAGTAATCAACTTTGTTTTGAATTACTTCACAGTAAGAATAAGTAGTGCTGAAGTGCAAATTGCCAGGACAGTCTGTTGCTATGGACGTTTATGGTAAAGTGAGGAAAAATGAAGCAAATGCGAATTTTAAAAAGAACACGTTCTTACGTTAAAACATCGACTCGGCACCGGTGAAAGTTACCATATAATATTTGCAGATATGAGTTTGCAAAGGTAATAATAGCCTAAATGTTTAGAAGTGAAGAATGATGAAGATTTAGCTAATAAGAGAATGGAGACCTTCTTTTAATGCTTACGAGAACGCGCTCAGTTCCCATGTTCCCAAACACAAAGGCATTCAAAACCTTTCATGTCTTACAACCGCTGTCAAAAGTGGAAACTCGCTGAATTCCCTGTTTTTATCTGCTAACGGAAAACTCATCTTATCCCACTCCATCTTGCTAATAGCTGTAACCTCAACATTTGTTCCTCTAAACAAACCTCTGAGAGATTATCTTTGAAGCTGCTCTGATCGCACTGGCTAATTTCACTTGTTTCGGAAGAAGTTACGGGAAAAAGAGCAGTACTGCAATGTAATTTCTAACAGATGACCTTCCAGTTCCATGGCTACTCTTGCAATCCGTGCGCTGTATCCGAATGTGAGATCACTTAGCTATTCCTGCTTGAAGATGGGGATCCCAACGTGGAGATACTGAGATACTCCTGCTTAAGAGTACTTCCGAGCAAGTCGTTTGCATGGTCACTTTGTTTTTTCACATGTTTTTTCACATACATATCTATTTGCAATGGCAAATGAAAAATGGTATCGCCAAATATCGTATTATTATCCTGAATCGCCTGATTCATAAGTAAACAGAATGAATCTTATATTCCGGTGCAAATCGTTTTTTTCTTACATTTATATCAGTTAGACTAAATGAAATTTTGAGGTTGAGAATGTTTGCTTCATACACTTGTGAATACACATGACTGCCCCTTTCTCGCCCGTCCACCTTAACCCATTTTCCATTGCCGCTCCCATTTTGAGCAATTTTTTACACACCTATTTAAGGCATTAAATTCCGCGCGATTCTATTCTTGAACCCTTTAACTGAAAAACGTTGCCATCCATATATAAACAGATATCGATTAGTGAGAGGTTTGAAAAGCCAAAAAAAGAATATATGAGTATGTTAGCGCAAAGCACACTTAGAAGTACAGTGCTTTTATCGAAAATTCGGAAAATTTTTTGTACTCCCACTCAAAAGTATTGGAAGTTCTTCAAGTACGTTTCTGTTGGAACAGTTTACCAAAGAGGGGAGAATTTGTGATAGAATGCTATGAGTAACAGCGTAGAGGCTAATAGTGAAATATGCATTATAGCTGCGAAGGACGTTTTGGAACAGGTAGAAACAGCCGGAAACTTTGGAAGGTAGAACGGGCGGAGAGAATAATAGTGTCAAAGGCAAAGCATGTGAAATGAGTGGAATGAGTTTACTTCCTTAGGCAAATTGAATGAAGCCAGTCAACAATTCTTTGCAGGAACAAGTCTGAGAAGCTTGATAAAGGTATATATATATATATATATATATATATATTTATATATATATATATATATATATATACATGAATGTGCATGTCTTCATGCATATCATGTATGTATATGCATACATTTCTACATAAATATACAATTGGAACATGGACCAACCGTCTCCTACGAGCCTGATCTCTCTTGATTATAATGCATGCCCATTAATTCGATGATAACTTACGATAAACGCATATTCGAAGCATTACCGAAAATTTCAAAGCGTCTTAACTGTTGTTATCATGTAGAAGTGATCGCGATGCTTGATCTTAACTAGCATATTATGGGGCGGTTTGGTGCATAGAGTGGATGGTATTCCCATTTAGGTAACACTACTAAAAAAATTCCGACTTTTCATTGCCCCTGTTGTAATGGAACACTGATCACACAACTTGATTTTAGGTAGCAACTTAGGGAACGCGTTCTTTTGCGTGGTCGCGTAGCAATCGCCTTTTAGAACTGTAACGGAAATTCGGCTTCGCACAGCTTATACTTTTTTATCGCAATTTTTCCCCTTTCTTGTATCTCCGTCTAGTGACCTGCTTTTTTCCTAATATGATTTGTCCATTTTTGGTTGTGGATCTTCGTGCACCGCATCGTCTGATTTTCGTTCCGGGATTTTTGGCATTTACTCATCGAGTTTTCTAAAATCTTCTTCCCAACTCTGTTCTTGAAACCTTCATGTTTAAACGACCTAGGATGGTCTACTTTTTGTACAAGCCTTGTCATTAACTGCCACTGCCCTATGCTTATGCGAAAAAAAAGAACGTTTAAATGTTTTTTACTAAGCTGTTACAGGATTGAAAGCTGTCTAAAGAAAAAAGTTTCTTCTGTTGGGGCTGAGGCTGACAGCTAAGTGAGAATAGAAAATGATTCATGCCTTCTGTTTTGGTGGTGCTCATAGAGGTGCTTTTATATATGGTGCATTTTAAAAGCCTATCATGTCTTCCCTATTGCCAGCATTGTTAAGCGGCTTTCATTGTGCACACCGCCAACGTCACTTTCATTTTTATCTGTATGCGCTATTGTTATTCTTGAATAACCTCTTGCTGTTTGCAACAAACTGCCAAGTGAACATCGTCTATCCTCCCATCTGAGGCCTTTTGAACCATAATTTCCGCGTCTATATCTCTTAGCGTGCTTTAAATTTCCAAATGGTGGCAGGAGATTTGCCGCATAAATTGGCAGTGGCTGATTACAAGTTTTTGGTAAAGTTTTTGAATTCCCCAAGAGAGTGAAGAATTCGTATCAGCAGGTTGAGAATGAAATCTTTGGCATTGATTCTGAGGAAAATAACAATTCTTAAAAAATTTCTTATAGGTGAGATTTTTCCTTGAAGAGGCCAAAATTGGTTGAAATCCATAACTTCACACGTCCTGCTTTTCGCATCAGATTGCAGACTCGCTAAATACAAACAGTCATTTTGCTCTCACATTTATATTGAATTTTGAGCTCTGAAACGTTGTTGCGTTGTGTTCTTGTTAACTAACGACAGCCTTTTGTGCGATCCGTCATTCGCTGCATTCATCTATGCGCGATGCCTCGGCATAAACATTTTACAAAGGTTGGCCGCAAAGATTGATTTTGTTGTGGCACGAGGGCAGAGATTAATTTGCAGTCCGCTGTGCAAGATGTTCTTTGCTGAATCAATGCTAAATAGCAGTTTCTTTTAAGTATATATGGTGTTTTTGAGTTGGATGATTACAAAGAATATTAATGTATTCCAGGTTGGAATAATTTCGTTTGGGAATATCGTACGAAAACAACTGCTTGCTGTTTTTGCTCGATTGCTTTGCAGTCTTTGATGTTTAAAAATATCTTTGCATTGGTACTCACTGTTTCTTTTATATCTGCGTATTTGAAACTATAGGCGTTGTTTTATTGAATTTAAACGCTAAACGACTCGACAATTCGCTATAGATTGTGATACACTTCCAGGTATGCATTTGGGCGCATGAGCTTGAGCTGCTTTTTCGTTCACTCGCTAAACTATTGAAGTGAGCCGGAATTGTGTGCTCCATTTGAGCGACCATTGTAAGTTTGCTGGCTATATCTTCAGCATGGACGTATTAGCTCGGAAATCACTTCCCGAACGCGTTCGTCATGCTCAAGCATGGGCTGAACGGCAACTTAGCCGCGCTTCACAACTCATTCGTTCTTCGTCTGTTGCATCCACGCCTTCGCTACGTGAAATCCGCAATCAGTAAGCGGCATTTTTTTCACTTGTATAGCTCCAAGCGCAGATATTCTGAGCGTTCCAGCTGCACGTATTGGTTGCACTCTATAAAAATCTTGTTTATATAATTCGAACGAGCCATTGATCTTCAGAACATTTTACGGTTCGATGCACGAATAAGGGCAGCAGATGAATCTCAGAGTTGCGCCCTGGAGGCAATTCTTTTAAACGATCAGTTGCTAGTTTCATCCTTAGCTCTTGAACTTTTGATTTTGTTTAGTGCACAGGGTTCGCCAATATGTTACATTTTCTTTTAACTTTCTGCGCTGAGCGTATTGTTTTATCGCGACCCCAAACTGTTTTAAGAATGCTTCAGTGGCTTAGAATAGAAATTATAATTGCAACGAATTTGCAACTTCCCGTGGGCAACTTTTAACAGTTGAGGTTTTACGGTACTCATGGGCTTTCACGGTACCACATAAACGCGTAGCGAGGAGAGGAGAGTTTGATCTTCTTGTATCCTCAATGAGTCGCAATCATTATTCCAAATTGGAAAATAAGTGAAAATATTAATGTGACGTTACATAGCTTTCGGGTTATTAAGGTATTCGGTCAAATGCAAGAATCCATGTTCGGGTTATTTAAGGAAGCCATATGTTATAATCGGGCGCTTGAACTAGTTTAAGGTTCTGTTATAAATGCATTTGCAGTAAAAATATGCTAAATACTCTCAGCATTAACTGCGCTCTTGTATCTGTCACCTAATTTCGGTGATGAAATTTTACATTCGATTTGAACAAATAAAATATATTTTAAAGTTATTATTTGATACTTACGGGATATTTGCGAACAATTTCGCTTTGGAAATGCGTTGTATAATAAACAGTGGAATTATTCAATAATATAAGCATTTATTCTAGAATTCGAAATCTAAGTATATATTGCAGTTGTTAATATATATCAGATACTCAACATTAGCTATGACATCTAATTAATCATACTTAAGACGTCTTCTACTCAGACAGCCTAAGCATTATTCATAAGATTTTCGGGCTTCGATATTGATTTTCGAGTTTTATTATTAATCAAATAGCCTGCGAAGAAGAAACACGCGGGAGACCAGTGAGAAAATTACATTGCACGAATTTGTTACGTAGCAAACGCCTATATGTGGGGCTAATTAGCTGTGAAATACTGTTGATGAATAATATGTGCAATTGAAAAATTAAATTTTCTATGTGTTTCGATTGTTGAATGCTGAGTGCAACAATTATGAATTGGTTTATTTGGTGATTTACTTTCTCAAAATTACGCACATTTAATTAATTCTCGAAATTTTGATTTAGTATAAACAACCGCATAAAATATGCTCTCAATTTTTCATGATGCATTTCGGAGCATTATTTCATTGAGAGAACCATCCAAGAGTTGTTTCAATTTGCCTAACAAAAAAAGTATATATTGTAACACAATTCGTTGTTATTTTTTGCGGTAGAGAGAAATACGTTAATGGTGTAAATTTTTTCTGCTAGATACAACACTTTTTGTGGACGTCGATAAAAACAAAACTGCTAAATTTATGCGAACAAACATCCATTGATCGCATATTTGTTGAGTTTCGCTATCAGAAACCTCGTAAATAAGTGATCTTATCACTTACGATGATTTCTCCGCTTGAATCATTTCTCTATTTGCGATTAACTCATGGCATTTTTTTTTTCAGAAATTGCTTCTGATACATGTAGCTAACAAATGGCTTCCACCTTTTTAGTGCTTACCATCTCACTTCTTTTAAGTATTTCATTGATAGGCGAAGAGGTGATGAGATAGTGCATATCAAGGGATAAAAGGATTACATAAACATTAATCGAAGGCACGAACGTCCATGAGCATAAAATAGAGTCAAGATACTTTAATGCAACGTCAAGTAAAACTCTTTTTAGAAGAGAAGCACACACTTCGATATACGGCCTCTTTCTTCGCTTAACTTTCTTTTCTAAAAGTGCCACTATTTTGTAGCATTCTAGGTATTCAACAGTACCAATGATTGCTAGTTGTTTGCACAAGCTGATTTCATGCGCTTGATGTCGCGAGGTCGTCTTGTGCAAATCGCTGTCACTCTAGCCTTTCTCATGGCGAAGTTATAAAAAGTTGGCTAGTGTCGGAAGCAGCTGGAGGACAGCATGATTGACACCCTTCATTCTGAGATTAGCTGCTGCGTTGGTATGCTTGGAGTGGAGCATTTCGAGCAAAGCACGGCGTATATGTCATATCGGTCAACACACTGCGCATCGAATGAAAGTTAACTAATTTTTGATGCATTCACTTATTTTATTCGACACTGAATATCTCGTTACAGCAGTTCATCGAAATTCATTGATTTTCTTTTAGTCAGTGCACTTTTATCATTGTTTTGTTTTGTGCTTATGGAATTTCAAATTGCGAATATGTAAATAGCTGTCGGGCAATTCCGTGGATAAGAGATCTCGTTTAGTGAAACTGCTCAAGTAATGAATTCATCATTAGACATACGCCAATTGATTTTAATCGCCTCACTTACTATCAGATTCTGCTTTATTTTTATTCTTTTTTTTTCCGAGAGCATTTTTTTGTCAGATTCAACTACGTTCTTTTTTCCTTTATTTCCTTTTTTTTTTGCAAATTTGCGCGTTATAGCTACACCTGCTGTTCGTCGCATGTCTAATTTCTTCCGTCCAATTACGCTTTTTTTTGGAATTTTGTTTCGCATTGTGCTTTTATTTCCATACCTTGTGAAAGCTATGGATTTATAGCTGATCGAAAGAAATAGAATATGTAAGGGTTTGTTTATCAATGAGAAGTGGAATGATCATGAAAAATTGAATCTGTGATTAAATGATATGGAAATTTTATAAGGTGTTGAATGAATTGAAAAATACTGAACAACGTGTCACTGAATCTGTGAACAACGTGAATGTCTGTCACTCAGAAAGTGGTAATAGAAGCGGCCATGTAAGAGCACTAATTTTCCAAATTTCAAAGGAGTATGCCAGCTCTGAAAATCGAATTCTATCGTGAGATTGAGCGTTAAAGTTTTCCTTAATCAAAATTTATTGTAAGTATTGTGGAATATCGGTTCGCATTTTCAGAAGTTCCCATTGATCGCTGAATAGTGTGCATTGCGAGGAAATTTCTTATGACCATGGCAGTCCAGGGAATCCCACTAAATTTCTAAATTTTAATCCATAAAGTTCCAAGATATCTATTGAATGTGCTTGCTTGCTCTGGAACTAAGACCATCCAGTAGCTATGGGCCGCGATATTCTTTGTGTAGATACTCTTTTGCTTGTCATATTTCTGTTTTTTTTTTGTTTTTTTTTTGTTTCAATGATGATCAGATCGAAAATCATATCTGCTCATTTTTTCCTCATTTTTTCCTATACGGCTCCAGGAAGCATCAAAATAACTTTATCTAGTGTTTTGAATAAATTTGTTTATTACAATATTTATGGCTACGCGAGGTTTCGCTGCTGGTCTTTACTATTTTGTTTTACTTGCTGACTCTGTAGCCTCAAAAGTTTACTTTATGAGCTTATGTCACATCGTAATTGCATTTACTCATTTCTGCATGAGTTACAAGATGATTTTATCGATGTGAAATTCGTTCGCATAGCGATTTGCACTTTCTTTGATTGGCATTGTATCGTTCACTAGATCGTCATTTGCGATTGCATTTTTCGACTCTGAGGAAAATGAAAACTTCAAAAAAAAGTGCAGAACCTAATTATTTCTCCTCGTATAATGAATACCACCTTTTTTTCCTTTCTTTTCAGAACACGCAGAAAAACTATTCATAGACGCTTCGTTGTGAAACTCTTAGCTAAGAATGATCGAAGCAAATCTTTCGAAGCGATCGTCTTAAATGTCGTTAAGAGCAATTTTTCATGATTGTAAATCGTGCTGCATGGAAATGATTACATTGTAAATTCCAGTTCACTTTATAAGCTTCATTATGTACTTAAAGTTGCGACGAGTTATTCACATTCATTACCACTTCATAAGGAGGCTGTATGCTCACGCTTGCATAAGGCTCTTTAGACAAAGCTCGACAACCTAGATATACATGATGCTGTTGTCATGGAGGTAGTCCTATTCGATGTTTTTCTTTCGTGAGTAAACGGTTGTTCCCATTAGAGACGGAATTAATTAGTCCCATTTGCAAGGTTATTAATGCTTTTTGATTGTATATTGCGCGATGTGGATAGAAGCAATGTTCTTGACGATAAAGACTACAAAATATCTTCAGTTATGGTACCAAATGAGTTTAGGTGAATAATCATAGAGGTGACGTTCAAATGAAAGCTTAATACAGTGCCATTCAACGAAGTTAGAAGCGTGCTGATTTGGAAAGCTTTCATAGATTCACTTATATGTTCTCCTCAACAAAAGAATGTCATCTGTACGCGTCAGCTTTAGATCATGTCTCGTCGCAGGCAACATTAGCGTTTTGACAGATTTGAAGCTGTTTTTTTTTTTTTCAATTGTGTGCACTTTCTTGCGCAGTGCTTGTGATGTTTCGAATAGCACTCATCTAGGGTTCGTGCCGAACAATCCGCCTAGCGAAAATCCCTTTTAATGGCTATCTAACGCTGATGCGCCATTTCAGCGGGTGTTGCCGGTAGGAGGAAATTTACTCTGCAGAAGAAAATGTTATTCATAAATTGCAACTACATAGTTACGAACCGTTATTGCTCAGCAAGTAGATAAGTGTTTATGGGGCCTCAAGCAAACTTTTGCATGCACAAAGGGACCTGTTTGATGTGCTTAACTCGCATCATGTCATAAGGTTGTTTTTTCGATACTGCTCGATTGACATGTATTTCGCATGTATATTGCTTGTCAGAAGTTGTTGGCTTGTGCCTGTTAACGTGACATATTTGTACTGATGTCATTTTTCACGTTGAAATGATGCGCTTACGCTGATTCCTTTAGCGTTTTCACACACGCACGTAAATGTGATTATTACCTTTTATATGTATACACATAAAATAGCGCCTTGGTTATGTTTGAGAGGTACGCAACGAAAGCGCTGAAGCGGTTCAGCTTTTGCTTTTGTCGGATATGCAAATGCGTTTAACAGCGTTATCATGAGGGTTTCTGCAAAATATGACTTTTTTTAAACTGTAGTTGTGGATATCCGCGCATCCATTTCGTATGAAGTTGCAAACAGTGGATTATTAGAATAGGACAGTGGAGACATATGCGAGGCTTCTAAATTTCTGCTTGGAATTATGCCGATTGAGATAGAACCGTTACGCTGAACTTTTTTCTATCTTCTTGAACTTCCGTATTCCTAAATGGCTTTGTTCTTCGAATGTTACTTTAGCTCCAAAGAGCCCATATTTGTGACTATCTTTTCACTGAGGCAATTTTCAGAATAGGAATTGGATTCAATTTCAAATTCATTTACTTCATGGAATGCGCTGTATTTATTGATTTAAACATAGCTGCTAGCATTGATTGAAATCTGATTAAGAGCTAAGTCCTATGAGCAAGCAATAGAACAGCGACGGTGTGGGAAGCGTGAAAAAAAAGATTAGTGGATGAACTTGGCAGGTGTTGATAGAAACACATCGTTTTTATGAACGAAAATGCAACTCGGGAAGGCATTGAAGTCTTTTTCTTTGCACTTTATTTTGAACAACGGGACGTTCTCGAAAGGGCTGGGTTATCGAAATTTTCTGAAGTTTTCTTCTTAAAGTCCGCATAAGAAGATTATAGAAAAATTCCCCAAACTATTTTGGTGTAGGGTTAGGGATATGGGGAGGGAGAAGCTGGTGGGGAGCCTGGCCTAACACTCTTCCTCCTCTTCTTGCTTAATCCTTACGGAAATTCCACCACCGATCTAACATGCTTTCTTCTTTGCAGGTCTGATTCCGACAGACCCCGATAATTCGCATTATAGCACTATGAGTTCGTTCGCTCAATTGTCTTTGTTTAAGAAATGTGATAACAAAAATACGCTAGTGTGTCTTATTGAGATGATGTGTTAAAACTGGGAGATCAGTTAAGTGAGGATATTGATGGTAACAGCTGGAAGGTGTGGGTGGGCATAACCAATTACAACGAAGCGATCACTGGACTAAGCGGGCGGTGTTTCTAGCGTTGTGTCACAGCTGAGTGCACACGTTCAATTATGTAACCAGTGCTTGTTGGACTCGGCTTCGCTATGGCCGCATCGCCGAACCTGGATATTTCTCTACTAACTTTTGGCCTTTTAAGCAGCTCTCCTTCCAGTAATTGCATACGCTTTGCAGTGTCTTAAATGCTTCGTGACTCGTTTCTTTCCTTTTTTTTCTCTTTCGCAGAAATACCCTCAACAACAACAGGCCTATAGGGAGTTCTATACATACCCTCGACAGTGGTGGCAACTGAATCTCCCGCGACGAGGTCAGGAACATGTGTTTCATAGTCGCACGGTGATGAACATTTCTGAGCTGTAAGGATGCTGCAATGAAATTTGGAGTAAACTCAATTTTTTCACTGGAATATTATATCTATATGAAGGTATTAGACTGTCCGGCCAGACCATAGATACCGCTTTGCTGCAACTTCTTATGCCAAATTTATGACTTAGTGGAAGACCAATTTGCTTCTATGATCTATTGATTTTTACCAATTTGCACAAAAACTATAAAACGAGACGCTTACATGAAAAAAAAAAGCGATACGTCTATTTTGAAAGAAGTTAGGTGAAAAGTAGACCACAGTCGCTAACAACATAAGAAGGAGCAAAAAGTGACTATTGATTAAAATTTTCCGAAACTTGCTTGGCACTTTAATCGGAGGAAATAGCTTAAGAGACCCTTCAACGAAGCGAATTCAACCGTTTTTTTAAACCGTTGTCTATTGAAATTGTCAGTTATCCTGCTGAATTAATTTTGCAGATGATTTCTTTATTTGTGCATTTGAACGAGTTTTATTTTGTTTGATTTTCTACGCTATTCATTGGTATGTTCGCATGATATAGCCACAAAATACTGGTAAATGCTTCAAAATTTCGATTAATTGTTCCATTATGCGCAAATATTAAAATTGCCTTATGTATATTTGTGTGTGCGCGCATATATATATATATATATATATATATATATTATATATATATATATATATATATATATATATGCTTTTAAAATTAGAATGATTATCTGCTAGAACGATAAAGGCGATCAGCTCACTGTTGGGTCATGAATAGGTTCTAGTTTGTTTTCACTTGATGGAATGTACTTTCCTTCCTTTAAGCGCATATCGTTGACTGTCAATGAGAAAATAATCAAATGTGCTCAAATCTGTCCTTGTTCTGTAAAAACTTTGAGAGAATGATGTAATAAGTACTTGCGAATGTCAGCAAGCATTGCTAAGATTTTACACGATTAGATTTTGCAATTTGCCAGCAATTTTATGATTAGGAGTCGTTTTTTCATTCTTATTGAGTCTCCCACGAATTTTACTCTTAAAGTTGTGCATTCTATTGATTTATCTTATGCGCGATTATATTTTCTCAATGCAAATTGCCTCTAAGCATTTTTTAAAATGAAGTTTTCTGCTTTAGTCGTTGCTTCGCTCCCACTTCGGTCATTTTGTTGATTTATAACTACTTTCTACTATCGCATAAGCTATAATGGCATCGCTAAATTTCGCTCAGAATTTTCTGGCTTATTGCTGTTAGGATTGCTCACATTATGTGAGTTTTGAATTCGTTTTTCTCGATGCCTGCGAAGTTTTTCATATCTCTGATCCTCGAGCAAATTCATAGGTAATGTTTGGGTATGTGCAAATTTCGTTAATTTACTATGAGTTTGATGGGCCAGTGCATACTTTTTCAGTCTGTACTTTTTTTTTGCACTTGTAGAGCAAGTTCATGTTTTCGGCCATCTTACCCGAATAATGAATTTTTAACAAGAACACAGCGCTCAGTATGAGAAATTCTATGCATTATTTGCCCGATGCCTGCTTATGGAGATCTGGTGTTTTTTTTTTTCCTTTTTTGATACAAAGAATAATAACTAGCAGTCATTAATTGATTGTGGAAAAAGAGTGGTCTGTAGCTTTCCGAAAAGGCTTTAGAATATTTTTAACGCGGCAAATGGGCATATTTCATAAAGGCTGCATAAACGCTCAATGTAAATCATAGTTCAAGAAAGTTTTGTTAACTTTTTTTTGCTATATGTTAGTCGATTACAGGATTCAAACTAAAATGCTTACAATGTGCTAATTTTTCTTTCTCTTTTTTGTCATAACAAGAATTCCACTTCAGTATTACTTATGATAGAGATTCTTTTATTAGATTCGCAGTAATGGATGGAGCAGTTAATATCATGCAAGGGTAGTTTGTGGTAGTATCGATGCAGCGATAAATGGCAATATTAATATAGTTGCATACATTTCATCTCTCACCCGACGATAACACATTTAGAAGGCACGATTACTGCTATATTTGATTCAGCCGTATATGTCTGGCTTCATATGCCATTCACCCATCGTGTTCAACAGTACTTGTCAGCTTATTACAGTATACCTGCCGCTTTCCGTATCGCTGAAGTGATGGCGTGGAAATTTCCTCATCGTACAATTGTTCCTCGTGTCAAAGCGACGGTGCCAAAATGTCCCGACGCCAAGATGTCCTTAGCTTTCAAATGTCTCAACATTGAGACATAAATGCGTCATACAAATTATTCCCATCATACATTTGGTCTCGACAATAAAACTAAACTTCATATACGCGGCATTTCGTTTAGTTCAATTATCTTTGACAATCTCGCTAGCTCAGTAATGAGCACTAGCTATCGGTTTGTTCGGACTAAAGTGTTTTTTTTTCTAGCTCCGGGATTTGATGCACGTAATGTCAGCAGTTTTTGAACGGAACTTTCCCCTAGCGGTCCGCAGCCATAAATGTGTCTTCATTTCTACGGTAAATGTAATGTTTTATGCGTTCGATGCTGCTTTTTGAATATATCCCTACAATTTGGTGTTCTCTCACTCATCTTCCATGCTCGAATTTGTTGCGTTGATAGATAGTGATGTCCCATACTCGCTGACATGAAATAGTTAAAAAGGGAAAGTTGAGGCGTTAATGTAATTAATTAGTGCGCTCAGTCGAACAGCGAAAAATCGGCGTTAGAGTATCAACTTGCTGCTACACCTTTCGCTTCCATCATCTTGTGATATTGAAATCATTCCTTACTTAGTTGAAAACTTTGATGATTTGAACGATGAAGGATTAATTTCCGGAATATGATGGGTTCGGGGATGTGAGAAGGGGAAAGTCTACATAGATTTACAATGATGCACCTTAACATAAGCGCTTAGATCGCTGGGCTCACACCCTTCCTTCCTCGTCACACCTCAGTTTGTAATTCAACACTATAGATGCCCTGATCCACTGGTGCCCTTGTCACGCAATGTTTATTATGAAAATTACCCAAACGTTCTATAGGTGTCATTTTCGTTCTGCCCTTCAAGGCACACCGAATCTGTTCGCATCAGACATTCAATTATGGGCCCCCCTATGGAGCATTTACGATGTGTTTATTACGACGTCAAGGAACCGTTCGGCAGTTTAACATACTGAAAGATATTATAGAACGAAATACTTTCACCATCATCGAATTTCAATTTTTTCGCTATTTAAGGGTCATAAGAAGACACAATATCGCACTAAATATTAATGTTTCTTCTATCTTTGCTGTGGTAGCAGTACGGGGGCAATTTTCTTGCTAACTTTTAACGCATCAAACTTTTTCGCTTACCTCTGAATCGTGTTGTCATTTGGAAAGCGGCCTCTAAGAATGTGTATGCTTCTGATGCAATTCTACTTGACTTCTGTGAGTGAATGACTTCCGTAGCCTCATCGAACGCTCGCTCGGCAACTATTCATTTCTAAAGAAATGAAACCTTGTTTTATCTTTGCCTCAAATATAAGAGTTAAAACAACAATATCAAAAACTTTAACCGTGCATTCCCAGTCATGATAGAGGTGAAACTGTCAGGCTTACTGCTCGACGATACCTCATGTAAATACGCAACCGTTTCGTGATCTAGCGCTCTTCTCCAATTCCTTCATAATCTCGATGCTACATTCCTCTTCTCTCCTCCCTCCCCCCCCCCCCCCCCCCCCCCCCCATCACCTCCTTCCGCCATGCCTTATTTCTTTTTTTTTGTCGAAGGTGAATACCTTGTCGTTTGCTGACAGCCTGACTGCATTATTTTTCGCTATGAAGGAAGTAATCGTTTGTGGTAGAGTACGTTCTATGCGGAAATGTGAACTGATAGATACTGCATGACGTCATGCAGTCATGTACTTTTGTTTTTATTGTTCGATTAGACTTCCGACAGCTGCTTTAAGCGATGTGTTTTTGGCAGGTGTCAATTCTTTATAGGAAACGTATAAAATAGAGTATTGTACACCTATAACAACCAGTAGCTGAGCACTGCATGTTTTCCTCACACCGTACACCTATAACACCTGTTCATTTCTACTATATCTATAAAATCCTAAAATATTTCTGATTATAGTAACAACGATATTCGCAGAAATCACCCACTTATTGCCCAAATATAAAGGCTTCCGTGTTTATGGAATTTAGTTGCTCGCGCACGCATGCTTAAGTTTTTTTTTTTTACTTTCATAAATGCCTCACTTCAGTTCATTGATTTATAAATGAGTAGTATGTGAAATGAGTGGAAATTAATAAGATCGCCATTTAGATTACGTACAGGCGACTGGACGGACTACACCCAAATCAAGTTATGTAGCAACCATCGGTAGAAAAAAAAAAACAAAATTTGGAAAATTGAGATATTGCAGCACGCTATCTTTATTATGGTGCAATGGAATAGGCCGGATATTAGTGGTTAGTGGGCATTTGTACGAGAAATTTTGCGGCATGGGACATTTGCACCGCTTTAATTCTTCTCTGTTAGTCGGAAAATACCATGGCAGGAATTCCGCTGAACGCTGATAGTGCTGCAAAGGATTGAGATAATTTGGTAAGCCCTATTGGCAACATCCTTTGCGTCATGCTGTCTTGCAACCTTCTGTGGTTCATGTAGAAATTGTTAAATCGATTTTTTTTCTTTTTGCTCAAAACTGTTTTACTTTGCTCAGATTTTTTCTTTGCTTTACACCACTTGCATTTTACATTGAGACCTGATCAACATAGATGTCATGTTCATCTTTCAACTCATTAGCGGATCGACGCCAATGTCTTGTGTTGTCTCCCTATACAGAAGCGGTATGATGCTTTGCCCCTTGATGTAAACTTCTTTTATCGTCTCAAGAATGCGCCTAGACTCATGCAATAAAAATGTGTAATTTTTATGGTTTTCATTAAGCTTATGAAGCTTGCAGAACTGTGTCTATGAGGGGACCCGCGTAATGGCACATATGGGGTATGAGAAATGATAAGAAATTTATACCTCTGCAATAATGAAAAATTAAGTAGGATTTTTTACGCTGAGGTGTTTTTTTTCTTTTGTTGCTCAAAACGGTATCAAAAAATTGAGCAGCGTTTGTTACTTTATTGCTCGTTTTAGTGCTAAATTTATGAGCATCATAAATGTGCTAGATTGTTGACAAGTGTTATGACCATTTTATAGCAGAATTGTGTTAAATATTTGTGCCACTAGAGCTTATGGCCATGCTATTCATTTAATTGTAGGCTACTTTATTAATGTAATTTTGTTGCACGTTTTTTGTACATCGGATACATGGATTCATAAATTGTCTTTTATGGCCGGTCATTTTTGGTTACCTCTTTATGTCCCATTTATGCCCTAAGGGGAACCAGAATGATTATAGAATACAACTTGCATGGAAACCGTCAGATGTGTAATTCTCGCGTAGTCACATTTTCATATACATTCATTTTCGACCCGCAGATATGCCAATGTAATTGTTTCTTGCCACTTGAAGGCATGAAGGAGGAATAGGGAGGAGGGTGGATCGCAAAAACATATGCCAGTTGTTTACTAGTTACTTTTGGTGATCGCTCCATTTTCGTGCATTGCTTCATGCACTAAAATATTTTTCACATAGATTGCTGATGAGCTCGATTTGCCACTAGCAAATAGGCTCAATTTATGTGTGAACGCTTACTGAATGTTTTTAATGAGGGCGTAATTCGTATGATGTTCCTTCAATGAAGCAAAAATGTCTTGCGTGATTTATTGCCTCTAAGTTGTTGCGCTTTCTTAAGCGCATCTCAGCGATTCAAAAGAAACCACCTACGAATGCATCCCTCTTTTTTTGCTATTCTTTTCCATTGTACATTATAAACAATTGTATGCGCAGTAAGCGGAAATGTGTGAATGAAAAATTTAATGAAAGAAATGTGAGGAAAAAAGATTTTTTTCTCTTAGATAATCAAGAATCTATTTTACCAATTGAAATGTGGCTATGTGCGGAAATGTGACGGATAAATTTTCGATTATGATAGTTTTTATTTATTTTTTTATTGATGAAATAAATAATGATTGCTATACGAGGAACGGTGTAAAAATTTTAAAAAATCACAGTGTGCCGAGTATAGACTTCGATGATGAGGAGTGTCGGCAGACAGCCGTCATCGATCTTGCACTATTGGCACGTTGTCGCACATCGACGCTAAGCATCGTCAACCAATACGCTTTTTCACATCAATTAAAATAGCTGCAATAATGAAGCCGAATGCTAAAATTCATAGAAAGTGCGTATCAACACTTTGTTAGGTTTTTTTTTCAGCTTTTTTTCTAACAAGTTCAATTTTTATTATTTCTATTGACCGTAGTCAAATATCACATAACCATTATAGTTCCACAATGCATCTTCAATGTTAGTAAAAAACTAAGCTACAATTGATGGTCATCAATTTCCGCTAAATTGAAATACTGGTGAGTTTATATTCCCAATATATATAATCGAATGATACCTCCGGTACCTCTGCGTTTTGTCAACTAGTTTTCCATAATTAATATTGCAATTAATTTATCGAATTTCGTTGACTGTTAGAAATTTTGAAAATATTTTTTAAATATTATTAGCTGAAATCTACATGTAGCGCTTTCGTCATCTTTGAATACGATGGGTATGCTTTTGAGAATTTTAGAGATATCTTACTAAGCACTCAATTGCTGATTAAAACAATGCGTTATTTTATCACAATCTTGTACTATTATAAGTATATATTTCGCTTCACATGGATTGAATTTTGGCAGGATTATTTGAAGCAGTGACGAGTGCTTAAAATTTTTTTACTAATCTTAGAAAGTATTAATTCCATTTAGGTGAGGATTCATAAATTATTTTCCAGGGTTCAAGCGTCAGATGGTAATTTCTTTGAGCAGTTCACGACAACTGCTCATACAACGGCGCTATTACCTGCTAAAGAAAACGAAGCATTCGACATAGACACTTTCTTAAAAAATCGCGCAATAAATGGAGATCAGAAGTCACTGGAGGTGAGAGAATTGTTTTGCTATAAAATCTAAAAATCAGTGCTTTTATGAAGTACTTTATAAAAGCTCGTTTTTATGAGCCTATAATACTGATGGATGGTAGAAAATTTCTCCTTACAAATAAAATTCAGAGTTTGTTCAATAAATTTGATGCTGATAAATCAGACCATGGGAGCAAAATTTTTCTATCATTTGCCACTTGGAAGAAAGAAATAATCAAGTTTTAAAGCGATTAACCATAATTAAAACTGTTCACATAACTTTTACGGATATATGAAGGTTATAGTAGCTGAAGTTTAGAGCCTGCTATCAAAAATCAAAATAAATTATGCGACTTAAAACATATTTTAAAGCTTGCTTTATTCTCATCTGTCTCGCTTACTGTTTGACTGATGTTTCGTGCATAAGTACGATGCATAAATCAACCTAGAAATTCTCATTCTATTTGACACTGTACCTCTTCTCCATTTCTAATATAAAGTCTTTGCCATTTTTTCAATACCTTTTGCATACTTATACTTTTCCATAAATTTAATCCTTTACCACTGGGTTTTTGCATATAAATTTTTACGTTTACCATATACTTTTAAATACCCATAGATTCAAAAAAAACCATTATTTATCATTTGAATACCTTTTGATATTGTTCGCCTTCGTGTTAGTCATTGAGATCTGTTACGTTTTCTGAGAGAAAAAAAAACGAAAAGACTAAGGAGAAGATGCAGATTTAATGACACTTTGCATTGGATAGCCTAATAGAAAAGAAAGTAGCTCTTTTACGATCTCTCTACTAATTGTCTGATTTAAATTCCTGGCAAAGTTACTGCATATTTTTTCGGAGGCATTCTCAACTTTTTTTCTTCTGCATCGTTCACTTTGCTTTTGAAATCGTGATCTTCAGAAAGCTAACTATTCCAAAGACCACTGAAAACCCTTTCATTTACCTTACCCTGGTTGATGTATAAGGATTTTCGCCTTGTTAAGCAGGCTAATGAAGTATGAAGTATAGGCTATGAAATCTTTATCCACTGAATCAAAGCCGGATGTGTTACTTTCTATCTTAAAACAACGCCAGAGGAATTAAATGTCCTTATATTGGAACAGTTGAGAAGCGGAAAGGCGAAAAGGAAGAATTATATGCGTGCAATTGAACATTTTTGCTTGACATCGCGAAGATGAAGAATATTTTCTTATCTCGACGAACTAGAGAAGAGATGCATTTCCTTTCATTTCTTTCCGTTTCATTAACTTAAATTGTTGAGATGTCTTTCACTCGGAAATTATGGATGAAAAAATAATTTGTTCTTCGAATTTCAATTCATCGTTGCTGGATTTGTGAAGATGACCGACAATTCTAATAGAGAGAAAATTGATTCTGCCCAGCATAACCTTCATCTTTCTAACCGTTCATAAATTTTCTTCTCATTTATCATATCGTCAAAACTTTTTATCAAGAAGATCGTCAAGTATGGCATCACTGATCTTAAGTTTTCTCGACTGGTCAAGTTCTTAGGCAAAATTGATTTTCTAGATATTGCATAGCTGTTGCAAATCCGAATTCGTCATTTGCCTCATTTCTCATCGATTTAAAGTGGTGTTTATCTCAAACATTTTGTTGCGTATTTCAAGTGACTAGCCTAAAATTTTTAAAAGTCCAGTTATTCCATTAAATTTCGAACTATTATAATAAAACCTGCTGTCTTGATCACTAAAGTTTGTGTGGCTCGTTTTGCTTCGTGTATAATATGCAAAAAGCACGTAATGCCCTTTATCAGGTGAATCATTGGTTAGCAGATATGAAGGTGAGAGAGAGAGCGTTAAGTGAAACTGTAATGTGTATAAGGACATCCAGAATGTGTGGTGGTTGCAAAATTCTCCATGAGATGCTATCCTCTTTCGGGTGTGCTCGCTGTTTCCTTCGTTCTCATACACTCAGGAAGTCTCATATTCTTTGATGCCGAGATCATAAATTAAGTAGCTGTAGTAATCATGCATACTAAAATACGCAACTTCAAAAAGACTTTATGCTTACATCGAAAAACTTTTGCAGAATGATTTCTTTGAGGTGCATTGATCGAACTTGTTCAATTTTTACCGAAAATATTTGGTAAGAAAAGAATTAATGCTTATTTTGTCTGTGGTCGCATTTTGCCCGATTTGCTGGCTGAATAGCGTTTGTGTAATCTGAAACAGCATTCAGCCTACTAGCATAAACAATACTTTGAGGGTTCATCGAATCGTAGGAGCCGTGAAATTTTTTTCAGGATCTTTATGTGGAGGCAGTGTACACGATCGTTCATAGGGTGGGTCGTTTCAGTGGTATTGCCGACGATAAGCTCATTCAGTATGTGCAACAATCATTCCGATTTGACGACGAACGTCATAAGCGCCTACTTAGTCGAGCAAATGAGGAGAAGGTTTGCATGTTTTCGTGGCATGAGGAATTGGTTTCAAATATAACTAAGTTATAGAATTTGTGCATTTATTGCATTCCCAATATCTTCACTTTTCATGAAGAAGTGTTACATAATTTTTGAAGAGAATTGTTTTTCTGAAAAAAAAAACCAAGGCTGGAAGCAATTTCCGGTAGCCTCATCATTGATTAACTTGTGGATACTTTCTCGTTCTTTTAGATTGCTCGTGAAGATGGTTTGGTTATGTTTGCTCAGATTGTAAAGGTATGGAAAAACACAATCATCTTTAAACCGTTCCAAAGGAACGCTAAATATTTGATTTGCTGAATCCAGAGTAGTATAAAATGCTGAATAATATTATTAATTTAAATTGAGTTCTATAAAACGTTCAATCAACAATGTTTTGTTTCGTAGTTTATTACCTACAATTTGTTATCTGAATTTAGCCACCTGCCGTTCTTCTCAACGTCCTTTTGCTGGAGGCAAGAGATCTCATCGCAAAAGATATTAACGGTTAGCATACAGTTTTCACTTTATATTTTTCTGCTGAAGCCGTCCTCTTCTTCTCAATTTTTAAGTCTTCACTGTCGATTCAAGTAGGTCAGATGTGTTGGTCTTCAAAAATTCCACGAATTTCCTCCATGCCAGCAATTGTTTTATGCGATCACATGTGAACTGAAGTCATAATATGCGAGCATTTATGGCACTCTTCTTTGCAGTTTTTCTCACCTTAATAGCACTACAGAGCCAGTTTAGTTGCATTGAGCGAAAATTTAAACGGTACCATTACTTACATCCTTGGCTTCATGCTGCATTTTAAGCTTAGTTTATAACAGTAATACGCTTGTTGTGTTTGTGTTATGGGCAAAAAACCAAGTTTTCAGTAGAAAATGAGGTAACAGATTTTCTTTTCCCCTTCTTATAACTGTAAGCACATATGAAGATTTTTAATGCAGATGCGCAAGAAATGATGAGACGACAATGAAGTATCATAGAAAGATTAACTGGCAAGAATTCCTCATAGAAAAGCAGGTGTTCTTCAGATATGTTGTGTTATGATATCGTTCATCACCTCATCGATAAAATTGCACACCTTGTAGGATTCAGTGATCCCTTTTCGATGATGGGTGTGATTCCGGGCAAAACATGTAAAGTACGCTCGCCGGATGGCTCGGTTATGACAGATAAATCCGAAACGGAAAACGAATTGGTCGGTAATGAGGATGATAACGATATTCCACCACTTTCACCGCGTACTGCTGAGAAGGCATCGTTTACAATGATTTATAAGAATTTATTCAATTTTGTAAATTGCGAATGAATTGTTGATGAGACTGGACGGATTGTTTCTTGAAATTTCTTTTCTGAGAAAAGATTTTTGTTGATAAATAGAGCTAGCAGATAAAGGCTAATAAATAGGCTGATAAGCTGATGAATCGTAGACGTCACGAATATACATTTCTTACTCGGCTATCTTAAACATTGGATTATTTAACACTAAGACACCTAAGAAAGTGCGGCAAATATTTTCATTGCTTATTTTTTCATTTCATTGCTTATGTTTTCATTTCACCTCTTGCATCACTCAAAATTGTATGAGCATTCTTTGTACTATGTGAGGCATAGAAGCAAATGCTTTTATTGCTTATATGCGATGATTGAAGCAAGACGTGTTGACATCACTTTCATCATAAGGAGTGTATCTTTAATTAAACTTTTTCAGCCCTTTGAGAAGATTTAAAACTTGAATTCTTTCTTTTTAAAAAGCATTCTTCAGCATAATCGCCTAAATAAATATCATTATTATTACCTAATTGTTTTTCAATATTTTCAGCAGAAGCAACTTGGTGGAGTTTTACAACGTTTTGGTGGTTCATTTCAACGTCGAATTGGCTCATCGAAGAAGCAAAAAAAAGAATCTGATAGTAAACAGATTCCTGCGAAATTAATTAAAGCATCATCTGTGCAGAGGAAAACATTGAATCCGAAATGGAATGAAAAATTTCAATTTGTTGTTGATGACGTCACCACTGATCGATTTCATATGGATATTTGGTAAGTTAACAATCGCTTCTTAAATGTTTGTTTTTTAGTGGCTTTCTTCTCGCTTAACTCAGTAGTTGTATGAAGGGTGTTTCTTCACAATAACTTAAAAATTTCATGCTCTCTGATTAGCTGTTTGTTATTACGTTCAATCGTATAACTGGCTTCTTATTGTATTATGTATTTGTTCGGGTAACACTATCGGTGAAACGATTTCTTGCATAAATAATATCGATTCTGCGCATTTTTATCGATGAAGTTTGTATGTCGTTGTTGAAACGAAGCCGATTTCGAGGTCGATGTCTTATATGATATTTCGTTTGAAAAGAAAAAAAACAAACTTTTCTTTGTATCATGAGCTTTAAAATATTTTTGATATGATCCAGCGAACTTTTTACAGCATCAGAAAAAGGATTATATTCCGCGCTTGGGGAACTAAAGATGGCAGTTGTGTCCGTTTTGTATCCGCAATCTATGTTTTCAGAGTTTCCACCATCAAAGATGGCCAATCTATGTTAGATTTTTTTTCGAAGCGGCTTTTCCCGTCCAGCGGATTGTCAAATCTTGAGTGGAGCTTATCCAGCTTGTCAGATCCTATTCAAGTCAGCTGCGCTGTAGAATTTGCACCAAATTTCGGAAAAAGCAATTCATTGTTGAAATATGAGAGATTCAGCAGGCACGGAAGCTTTTTTTTTTTGTCGAGCTGAAGCAAAAAATTCTGAAGTGAAGGCTATAAAAAGCACCCCACTTGATCATTCATTCCTCTGAAATATCAACAAGTATACATCTCTCTCTTGTGCCCTCTAGGCTACGGTACCAAAGGAGTGGATCGTCTAATGAGTGTAAATCTCAACTGCAGAGTATGTAATTCAGGGATCACGATGATGAGGAACAATCTGTAATAGATGCTGTAACATCGTTAAATCACATCTCCGGTCTCAAGGGGCTTGGGCGTTACTTCAAGGAGGTAACGCAGAGTGCACGCGCTGATTCTCAAGCCTGTATCGATGATTTTCTCGGGTGCATTACACTCAAAATTAAGGCTCGTTCCATTAATTATATTCTTCTAGCTTATAAGCTTCAAATTTAGGCATTTAACACAGTGAAATGGATCATAACATTATAGAATGATTGAATGCATAACGATTGCCACAGTGATAGCATAGATAGCACTATACTTTCGAAAGAGTTTGGAACAAGCTGAAGCTGATGTTATCACATACGCTAACAGTACATACTAATGCCTTAAGTGCCGTGCATTTTAAAAACTTGAACTGTTGCGTTGTGAAACATTGGATGCTTGCGATTATTGGGGAAATTCATTGGTAGTAATTGATGATTTCGCATATTAGCAACAAGTATCAGAAGTAAATCTGTTCGAAAATTGGTTGAATTAAGGAGAAATAGAAAGGAGCCTAACAACGGGGTAACAATTTATAAGTATAAGGCACTTTTTTGCCGTGTGATTTGAAGGGAATGACTTCGACTAGATTGGCCATTCTATTTCTCGCTTCCATATACAAAAATGAAGCAGTCGACAACATGTGCTCATTGATGAGATTGTCTCCTGAAAGCGTTTTAGAGATTTATAAAACACTGGAAACGAGAAACGCATAGGAGGTGAATTGAAAACGAAGAAGTTTCAAACACCTATTTAAAACACGGCCGGCCCTACTGAAACAGTTTCCTTTTTTCTTAATTCCAGTTTATGATTTCAGTGTTGTCAACATAAAAAACCGCTATGTCAAATTTCGAGTATTTTATTCACGTTTTATTATCAACTTTCCAGGATATTCCATCAGTGGGTATTGAGGATTGGTTTACCCTCGAAAAGAGATCCGAAAGGTCCGAAGTATCCGGCCAAATCAAACTAAAGGTAGCCTCTAATATCTTCTCATGTTTTTAGTACTTTTGATCGAATGTTATGCCTAAAAATGCCCTAGAAATATTTTAAGAAGCCTAAAAAACAATTATCTTCTTATTGAGACTTCAAAAATAAGCATATCAAATCTACTTTTAGAAGTCGCTAAAACCTATAGATCAATTTTCGAAAACTTGCTTAAAATGTGTAACCAGTTCAAAAACAGTGGTTTTCCGCCCCATCAGTGTATTGCTTCGCATACATGAAGAAACTCATTTTCTGGAGCAAATGGCAACATTAGACATATGAAAAAAGCATGCAAAATAATGGTCTATAGCTTTTTTGCAGATTCTGAAGTGAGAGCGTAATTCATGCAACAATGAGCGTTCTTTTATTTTTCCATCATTTTTATTGATGATGTTCCTGTTTTAGAATCTACCTCAAGCGAAGCGCACCAATATTTTATCCATGGGTAAGCTCAAGGTAGAACTGGAATACGGTCCATATTTCTGCAGAGATTTGACGCCGTGCTATAAAGTATTCCGGCAACTAGCATCGTTTCATTGTTTTGAATTTTAGCTATGGCTGAGCACAAAAGAAGAGCGCAATGAGTTGGATGAAGATGATCTTATTGACGTGAAGCAACATATCGATTTAATTCGACAGTTCGCTCTTCACGAGATCAGTCAATCGGGAGTACATTTTTACTCAGATTTTTTTTATTGTAGAGAAAGATGCAAGAATAATAAATGATCAGTGGCTGCCTCAGCCTTCACCTCTATGAGCATATGTATATGAATTTTCATAAATTTGATCTTTGCAGGTTCATGTCCGCTTTGGCATAGGTAAGGAAATTTGGATGAAGGTAGTGGACATAGGTTTTTGATGCATGATTTCAGACACTCTAAAGAATTCTTAGAAAAGCAGCATAAGCATTCCAAAGTGAGAAATCCAATATGAACTGCAAAATTAATATCAGTGGAGACTGCTTTTTAACATCATAGGCGAAATTTCCTGAAGAATAGTTACTTCTGTTTTAATGGTAGTAGTGATAGTAACAGTTATAATAGTCATAATAGTGATAAATGATGATAGTAGTAGTCAATGTAATAATAGTGATGTCATTGTCAACAAATTATAATAGTAACAATAATTTTAGTAGTAACAATACTAACAACAGTAATAAGTAATATAATAATGATAATTATATTGGAAATAACTAATGTAATGATGATAAGGAAAGGTAATAACAATAGCACTAATAATGAAAGCAACAATAAACAGTAGTGATAAGAATAATAAGTACGAGAGTACTGTCAAAGCATTCAGAGGTATCTACATTAATCATCACCATAGGTAGCATTATTATGATGCAGTTTTGTTTTTAAGTTATTTCATGAGAGCGCTGTTTGCACGTCTTTTATATTTGAGGCTCCCGTTTCTGCATATCAGGGAGAATTACCAGCAGCCGCTATGACAATATTACATCAGCATGCGATACAAGGTGATCTTACCGAACTTCATCAGGCATTATGGTGAGCACTTCTTTTTTTGATGTCGTCATTTTATATAGAGTGTGTGTTCTTCATTTCGATGCTTGTTTGTAATCAATAACTTGTAAGGCTTCATAAGTGACTATATGCTATCATAGTGGTTCTTTCCAGCCGCTGAATTGCTAAGCGATATCCTGATCCTCAGCACAAAACGATATGCTCTTTCTTTATTTCTTATAGGTGGTAGCTTAGACGTATCCATTGCTCAGGTATGAAGCCATAGCAATCTTTTTCATAAAAGGACCTATCGAATATTGTTCCCGAAGTTTTCGCTGATCTCAACATCAGTTTTTCACATAAAACTTTAAAAATGTATTGTCCAATTATTCGCCTGATTTTAATTCCAAGAATACCGATTCATGAATGGCCCGTCTGCCTTTTTCCCATCTCTCTCCCCTTGCTTCCATCTATTCTTTCCTTGCCATGACAGCTCACATACCAAACAGTTCTTGCTCGCAAGCTTTATATGGAATCGGTATTTTATGGCAGGATTGCCGCTATACTGCAGTATTTCCGTCACTCACTGTTATTTTGATATTTCAGTTCGTGGTTAGCCTACAGTTCTCTGTTAAATATTGGCATTTCTTATTCATTTCTTTTTGATGTGCTTTCCGACTTGATCTCAAAGTGGGTGCCATTGGTTCTTGACAAGGTTTGTTTTCATTGCATGTTGTATATGCTCAGCTCCTTTATTATTTTATCGCTTTTGTATATAAAAGACTTCAATAATGGCAACATTTGCCTAATTGAAGCTGATATCGAATAAAGAGTTGCAAATTAGATCGTTAAGTTGTATGCTTTTTTTGAACTATGCGATATTTGGTTAGGCGGCCGAGATTCTTTTGAGGCTTGCACAAATGATACTGATAGATTTGTTTACCTCATTATGCTCAAAGTTTATTATGTAACAGTTTCCATCTTTCGAATTTTTACAAGCATCGGTCAAAACTAGAGATCAAAGCTTAGCATTCTCTTAATTTTGCATATTTAATAATACTTTAGGACGATGAAAATTTGCTTGGCGATTCGTTTGCAATGTTTGATCAACATTGTCGAATCGCAATAATGGATCATCGAACACGATTCCCCACAAATCGTCGTGATTCTGTCGATTCGATCGCAAATCTGTTGAGGTTATTTTGCTCGACATTTTCGATGATTTCAAAAGTGATCTATAACTCCTGTCGAGGTGGCGGTATCCCGCAAATATGCAAATTTTATCTGATAATGAGTAGTTTTCGAATGCTTTACAACTAATTGAATGCAACAAAAAACATTTATACTCATCTTTTGAACAATCATTGCAAGTTTTTAAGTTACACTGTCTTAAACGTTACGCCAGTTAAAGTTATAGAGAAGTTCATGTCGAATGCACTACCTCATATTCTCCTTTTTTTTCTACCAAAATGAGAAAATCACTCTATGGTATTGTGTAAGATAGTTATGAATGTGAAACGTAAATAAACGCAGAGAACAGCAATAAGAAGAATAAGGGGAAAATGAAATAGGAAACTTACCGAATATAAAACTAAGTCTTTTCTCAGGTGTATGAAGTTGATGCGTGAGAGTTGCTTATATGAGAAATGTGTTCCACTTCAGCGATCGTTTGATGCGACACTATCAGCGCAAGTTGAGGTACAGTATATAGTTATGTATGTACTAGAAATCGTCACATTAGCCATTGTTCTTATTTTATTTATTTAAAGTTAAACCATTCTTAATAAATAAGTGCTGGAAATTAAATATTCAAATTTGAAAATCGAGTCGATTAAATATTTCAGTGTTTTTTTTTTTGGAAATGGCAACTTCCTGCATAAATTCTGTTGTTTTGACCCCATTTCTTTGAGTGAAGTAATGAAAACACATTTTAATCATAACTGATGGCATTGTTACGCCGCCTTCAGCAATAATTTTTATCCACTATTTGTTTTCTCTTTTCTTCTAAGTTTTTTTTTTTCTTTTTTTTTTTTGTTTGCTGAATCCTTCCACTAGCAAGTTCATGCTCGATGCAATATATAGAAGATTTTGATGTAAAATTCTCTCACAATAACGATTTTTCAGATGTCAGCTGAAGCTTACTTTAAGAAAGCGATGGAGGATGCCGCAAACGATGTGAGTTTTAAACGATCTACAACATTCTTTACACTTTTCTGTTCTGAATGTAAGCGCTGTTATTTGAAAATTTACATAAATGGCTCATAAAAAGTAAACAAATATATGCCATGTTTGAAAGTTCATACATTAATTAGCATCGGCACGTAAAAACTAAATACTTTTCGTGCCCATGCAATAAAGTTCTCTGTATGATTTTCTAAATAAGATGTCGTATCTGTTGCATTTTTCTACTTCTTATTTTTATTGTTTTTGCGCTTGTGTCATTATAACGATATCGTTAAATTTCCGGCACACATGAGTTTATTTTCGATTATATTATGAGAGTGAATATAGTTGATATCATGCTTTTATTAAGAAACTGCTACTTTGAAAGGTTGACCGCACTCTGAGGCCATTTAAACACATCAGGATAATGTGTTCTCTAAGAGGTGTTTTTCTTCTTCTGTCAAACTCACATGGTGTCAAGGATAAAGGTGTCTCGTGTGATAATAAAGTTCTTTACAGGATCCATGTGTGCAGCTATCCTTATTGTTGGATTCAGTGAATGTTGCATGTGCAAAATTTTCATCATATGATTCGATTTTTAAAGCGTTTGCGGGTATCGACTACGCATCGATCAGCTACTGTCAGTTCAATAGAATGGTAAAAATGCTAATCATTTTTCCCAGCCAATAAGGATTTTTAACAAAAATGCAAGTGCACAAGAATTACCTTCAATAATTTGCGCTTAAATGTTTAGTGCATATTTGATTATATGGATAATAACATTTTCATAACCATCTAGCACCCTGAAGCTACTAGAAGATGCTGTTCACGTTTTTATTCACGAAAGAAATACTAAAGGTTTGAAATGTGAAGCGGGGTAACCAATCTCACCTGTGGTTTAGGTCATTGTGCCATCTGCCTCATAGTTCATATAACATGAATGACTGGAATTTATTTTCTGAGATTATTTCGTTTGCCGTTGAATAGTGTTATTTATAGAAATGCTGGAAGCTTTTGCTACTCATATTTGATTTTTCCGGTCTGTGACGTGTCCATGCAAATATTTATGAAATTAATATTTAGCGATAATTGAGTTGCCTCTCATATTCCAGTGGCATACTAGATCGTTTATGATGATCAGTCTTTTCAACTATCTAAGCATTTTGTCATTTATCTGCTCTCACTTAATAAAACAAACATAGTGCTAATTTTTCAGTTGGAGGAATATCTATGTTCTGAGCTAATGAGCGAAAATGCAATGGATTTGAAAACCTCTGTGAGTTGGCATTTAAAAAAATTTATAATTTTATTGTCGCTCTCTAGTGCAATATGCTCTCTCTTCGAAAGCAAATTTCTAATGAACAGAACCTCTTACGTATATAAATATGAGTGACACATTTATAACTTGAAGTTACATTAGTATCAAAAATGTTATGCGCTTCTTATTAGATAGTAAAACAATAATGAATATTTTCGTTTTCTATCTCGCTTCCAATCTTTTCATAACGAAAATATCACCCTCAGCTACCGATGTTAGTGAGGTGTGAGATACTAAATTAAGCTTTTTTTCAGACATTTAACGTCAAGTGCGGAGCGAAAATGAAGCAATTATAGCATCATTCCTATTCTGGGCAAGAGATTTCATTTTTGCGGCTGCAATTCTCTGCTGAGGTATTGTAGTTATATGCCCGCTAGCACCTTAGTTCAACATGCAAAGCACCGCAAATGAATTTCGAAAAACCCTCTAAATTTTTGTTGTTGTTTTTTTTTTTCGCGCTTGATGAGAAAATGGGACGATTGTTGAGGCTTTTTTTTTTTTAATTTGAAACATTAATTAAGAGTGTTTACGTATTGCAGCTGATTGAGGCGTCCAAAAGAGACGATAATGGGAAATCGCTTATCACTCTTATAAGGATACATTTTGCTCTTCTCGAGTTCAGAAACTATCGCACTCCGAAGCCGAAGTTTGTTTGTGCTATCGAAAAGTTTTTACTTCTTTAAGAGTCTTTTCTTATATGCACCTTCATAACTTAACCTCAACAAGGAGAAGCAACTTTATCCATTCAATATTGTGCTAAACGTGCGGGCACCAATTGAAGCTTGTGCTGAAAATTGATAATAACACCTGTTTCTATCGCCATTCAACCTAATCTTCTGTATTAGGTTGATCACTAATTATTTTGTGCTTTGGCCAACGTTTTCAGTCGAGGAACTCCATAGTGGGGTGTGATTTCTTGATGAAAGTGATGATGAGGTGGTGCTTTCCAGACCAATACTTTTTGGTGTAGGTAGGTGTAGTGTAAGTTTGTGAAAAATGTTTATATATGCGATTTTTCATACTTAACGGCTCCCACACTTGGCGAAGCTCAATCTGGCAGAAATGGTTTTGCTATCAATTAGACTATAATAAAGTACGAGGAGCTCTATCCAAGAAAGCAGTGCTATTATTGGTGTTCGAGGGGGTACATAGTGTAAGGTAAGTTGGGAAGAGTGTGTATACGTTCTCCCATACAAATGTATATACGGTGAAATTCGCTCTTTGATTTGTTTAAGCATAGCGCGGAGCAGTCGATCACACATTGAAGAGAAGGTAAGTATACAGGTGAAGAAGGTGGGAGGGGGGGGGGGGGGGGGGGGGGGGGGAGGATGCGTGTTTGGAGAAATGTGGTATGTGTGGTGTGTGTAGCGTCGTTTGTGATCTGTTTCAGTTTGTGTATGCTATAGATTCCGTTTGGCACTGTGTCTGGGAAAGTGTAGTATCCATGTGTGAGGCGTCGTGTGTGGTCTGTTTCAGTTTGTTGGGGGGAGGATGCGTGTTTGGAGAAATGTGGTATGTGTGGTGTGTGTAGCGTCGTTTGTGATCTGTTTCAGTTTGTGTATGCTATAGATTCCGTTTGGCACTGTGTCTGGGAAAGTGTAGTATCCATGTGTGAGGCGTCGTGTGTGGTCTGTTTCAGTTTGTTTATGCCATCAGTTTGTGTATGCTATACACTTTTCTGCCAGTTTCTATCGAGCAGAAAAAACTGGAGTTATTTCTTTACTTTTTTAAGAAATGCAGTTCAAGTAGCTTTCGTGTGTTCTTCGTCAGTGCAAATTCATTTTGTGCACGACGAAACAGAAGACCTAATCAAATCCTTTCAGAGATGATGAAGACAACGATGAATGGGGATTCATCTTCGATCGTGCGATTGGGAAATGGATTGATCTGGTACGGGTGCGAGCATTCGCTAGGGTCGATCTGTCATGTCAGCTCGACGCAAATGTTAGTAGTTATCTGCCTTTTCATTCAATATCAAAACAGCCGTAATGATAGTTAACGAACAGTGGAAAGCAGCTTACTAGTTGTATTTAAAATGGTATGGGAATTTTTCTACTGTTTTTTTAAAACCCTAATCCACCATGTTACTTCTGGTGTAAGTTTCTCAGCGCATATTTGAACTGAGGTGCCATGCTGCCTGCCGGATCCTACCATCGGAAAAGGTCGTGCGTCGAGGGATAAGTTGATTTCGTTTTGTTCTAGTTCCATTTAAGGCTTTTTTGCGTTCTAATGTATATGGCATTTTTTAGGAACACCTGAACTACTGATAGCCACAGGTTTTGTATAAAGCTGCTTACCACACGTTAGCCCAACTCCAAATGTCTTTTAGAAGCTTCAGATGGAATAATGTATCAAAAGGATTGTTACCATTTATGTCTTCTTGTAATTCTGAAAGATGATCCTCCTTGTCTAAGCAGTTCAAAATCCAGAATAGTGCTTATGTTTTTCTATGTTACCTATGATTTTTGCAAAAAATGAAGAAAACTCCCTTTTGTGGTCAAATCTGCAGGTCGATTTTATTTGATTGTGTGATGTTCGGTTTTCTAGTACGTCGTCTGTGAATTCATGAAAATGTACTAGCTGAATAGCAGACATTTTTTAATTGAGAGAGGCAGGCAACGTGCAAAGTAAAATATTGACCGATTATGAAATGAATGAGAAAATTGATTAATGGAGGCAGACAATATGCGTAAACGTTTGGAACGAAAGAGAACTCTTTTGAAGGCAAGTACGTCTTTCAGTTATTCGGGGCTTTTGGGGACGAAAGCCAATAAACTGCAGATTTTTCACATTATCCTAGAAATTTCTATTCCGTCTACATAAATAAGGCTTTTCTTTCCTTTTTTATGCTGCGATAAAAACAATTCTTGCTGAGGATTATTTCTATGATCGGCTTGTACTCCAGCAGTAAGCACATTTTAGCCTCACATCATGAGGTCCAGTGGGTTGCACTGCAAATAGCGCGCGTCATATTGACTTTTTACCACACCTATCACTTATTACTTATAAGTGCTCCAGTGAAGCCAACCCAACAATCATAAAAATTCCAGGGGAAATAATGTTTTAATGGCTAAAATCAACTTTTCTGTTTCCTAAATGAAGCTGCTTTCGCTGTGATATTTTGTAGTTTTCAATGATTTATCCAGTGGTTCAAAATGTTTTTTAAAAAATATGTTTAATTGTTTACTATTCCGAATGTTACTCATGGTGCAGCTAGTGAAAAAGAACTGTCTGCTATTACATTTGCCGGCCACTGCATCGGTTCACCCGACTCCTTCAACTGCTAGCCAGCTGCATCGACGGTTTCTCTTAAAATGACAACGAAGTCTCACTGTTAAAAGTATTTCAGATTCAAGCATCAAACGACATTAAATATTCCAGTTCATATGTTGATATATGCCATATGATAGAGCAGGTGAGGTGATTATGCCATATTGCCAATGAACAATTCGTTTTCTTCTTTATTGTCAAGCTGTGAGATGTCTGAAATATGGAGTGTGCAGCTGTCAACTACACTTCACGAAACAATAAACATGCTTTTTCTAATCGGATTTCGCGGATTTCTAAATAATCTTCAACTGATTCATCAGTGCTCTTGGTGATGGAAGGCGGCAAGAGGGAACAGGAGGAAAAATTAGGCTGCGTAAGAGATCAAAATTCAGTATGTGCGAGGCTAATTCCAGGATACCTGAAACGGCTCATTAAACAATGAACTGGTGCCGTTTATTGCTCAAAATTGCTATATTTTATTGAAATATGATAAAAATTGTTGAAAACTTGTACTAGTTGAGTGTTGCAATGCTTGTTTTATCGACTGATACTGCAAACTTTTGTTGTGTCGTAGTTCAATAGCTTCCGTCGAAAATATCATTTGTTCATTTGAAATTCTAAGAAATGAGGAAAATAGCGTGAAATTCATAGCTTGAATAACTGACGTGAAATAGATAATCCCTTTTCATAAATGCTTCAGCGGTTCGTCGGCGTAGATCCTTTGTTACACCAAGCGATGCTACTTTTAACTCTGAGGGGCCCATTTGTCTTGTGTGTCATTCAATATCCAGTCATTTCAAATGTTGCAAGCGAAGCATCATTTTTAAAAAATCTATTTCCGAGATCATTAAAACTACATAATTCCATAGCTTTCGAGATGAGCCAATTTAAGATAATCGCAATATGGGAGCGAATGCGTGTTTCCGACGTACGACTACGGGTTGATCTGACCGAGAAGGTGGTTCAGAGCATTTGCAAAGTTGCCGAGTACTACGTGGACAAGATTCTGGCTCAGTTGGCTTCTGATGGTTTCTGTGGTGATTTACAAGTGTTCATTCCCGGCGCTCTCGTTTCTATGGTAAGCTAGAAATTCCTTATAAACATTCTGACAAGGTCTCTCTTTCATCATCAAGTGCTTTTGCAGGTGCATTTTGGCTTTGCACCTCTTAATCAAGGACCCGTCGGAGATCCCATGACGACAGGGTGGATTTTTTATACTTTCATACATTTCACGATTAAATGCAGATCGCATAAGCGCATCCATTTTCTCTCTCGTATTCAGAAATTGGGATACTGACTTCAAGTTCTTGGACTTCTCATAATTAATGTGCAATTTCTTAAAACAGTGATAAGCTGTTGTCTTTTTACAATGCCATGTTCGTGTGGCGCTTAAAAAATTGTATTTATTTTTTAATAAAAAATACCGTTATGGAATTACTTTTTAGAGGGTTTTTTTTTAGTTTTGTGCTGCAATAAACAACGCCGAGCAAGTGAGAAGAAGCCTTCTTTTTCATGACAAGTTACATCTCGATGAAATTGCCACTATCTACCGTCGAATCACTCAGGTAGCATTTACTCTCCTATACATTAAGTAATAAAACTAGCTTCGCAAATTACGTATTTAGCAGCTTCTCTTCTCGCCTGTACTGCGATGTCCAGTGGAAAGTTTCTTTTCAGTCATTGCTCGAGAGGTCATTTTCAGTGGACTTATGTAACTAATTGAAACTTTGCATCGTTTGAAATAGGCTCCTTATTAATTAAAACAAAGTCTCATAGTAAGAAATAATGAAAGTACTTTCCAGCTTTATGGTGTTAAATGATGGTTCTTAGTAATATCTCCATTACCTTGTACTGTGTGTTTTTGTAATCTTAGTCCTTGAAAATGTGATGGTATGGAGCAATCGGTTGAATTCATATATGATAGAAATTCTAGAGTTGATATGAGAAAGCCCTTTGGAATCAGTTTTGATGCTTCAGTAGGAATATTTCCTCATTTGTCCAAGCTTTTCCTAATATAGAGCGCGATAGGCTATATGCTGAGCGTTTGCTGTAGCATTTTTTATGTGAATTTCTTTTGCCTCATAGTTGATAACGACCTCAGTTTGTGCATGGATTTAGTTGCAATACAGTATAGGTATGCCTGAGGCAAGTTTTTTCGCGTAGCATTACACTTAATGAATGATATTGACACGTCTAGGAAAGTCCTGAAAAGTCTGCATTATGTTATTTCGAATCAAGTGATATTGCTACTGAAGAAATGATATTTGCATTTTCTGTCGATTGTTAAAACGGAACGGTATTACATTTTACAAGAAAATTGCAATCTTAAGGGAATTTCTGTATTTCACATATGATAGTGGAAGTTGTTTAGTGCGAGCCGAAATGGAGAAATAAAATCGAAAAGGAGATCGACGACTGTGATCAATACATAAATGAGCAAATAGATGCTACCACCGATCGATTGATACGACGATTGATGTCGCAACTTAAGAAACACGTATTCCACCTTGCTTGGAGTCCTTATGCGTGCGCTGTCGAATCTGCTATTAAACCGCTTACAGATATGGTACGAAAAGAATTACTCACTTTATGCATCCAGATTTTACTGTTGTCCACAAATTTCAGTGATCATAATATATGATAACACATATTGACCACTTCAAGCATATAACGGGTCGTTCTTCAACGGCGACCACCTGATTCTCTATGCTATAGAGAATCAACTGTGTTATGCTTCGTGCCTTATTCTCTTTCGGTAATGAAAGTTCCCTTGGTGCAGCACTTGCCTGCTTTTTTTTCTTTGAGAAGGAACCGAATGTACGTCTGGTTTAGGAACCGCTATCTTTTTACGTGGTATTCGTTGAAAATACTTTGGGAACGGTTGGCAAGAATATCGAACCGATCACATGCTATTATTTCGAATAGGAATAACGTAGTGCTATCAAAGATCTATTCACAGTGAACTTAGTGCATCCATGTTCTATCCCTGTAACAGTTTCATGCGAAATATTTACTTCAATGTTGGAGTGACAAAAGGATTCTATGAGTGCAAAAGTGGTTCTGCATAACAACGGACGCACTAATTTATCTACGGTGTAATTTGCAGTTGGATGCAGAGCTGAGCAGTGTGCACCGTACATTACTGCACAAAAATTTCGTAAGGGTTATGCTAAGTCAACTCAACACTCTGGTCCCTCTACTTCAGGAATGTGTTGATGAGAACCCTGGAGTAAGTTTAGATGTTTCATTTATGCTCGTAAACACTCATTGATAACGAAAATGTAAACGTCAATTTTGCTCGTTTCAAGTGTTTCTTAGATGGCATTCATGTTTTATGATGAGTGATTTTAAACGATATTTAATCTCGATTAGTTGGCAACCTGCAAAACTGGATCATCTGATGATTATCAGTTCTGGATCATCTGATGCGAATTTATGCTTGATTTATAAGTCGCGCAGATCAGCTCTTTCAGCATTGTGCCACGAATTGATGCAAAAAATTTCTTCCAATATAGTTCAAAGTTTTCGAGAGCACATCCTCATTCTTTCACTAAAGTTCTTCCTCACTGTTCATTTCCAACCTTGGTTTTTTCACGGGGAGGGATAAATCTTTGATTACATCATTTCATGCATTGCTGACAGCTTTTGTAGATAATGTCGCAGAGGTACTTTCGTTGTTCGCTGCACTGGTCTTGATCTTTTCCTTTCTCATCCATTTTAGAGGGTTGATTTTCGATTATATTTTATTATTTATCATCTTACTAGTCGAGTCAAAAAATATAAGTTTATGATGAAAGTACAATAGATTATAAGATAATAACTCAACGTGCGCTAAACAATTCTACCTCCAGCTCGAGCCGGTGTTCTATCAGCGACTGCACGATGGATGTTCGGTATTAACTGACTTCTTTCATGCCGATGGGAAAGGAATTCCTATGGAAACGTTTGCAAATCTGCCTGCTTATCAGGTAGACATTTGCTTCACAAACGTCATGCTTTTCTTTGTCTTTTTTCTTTTTTGCAACACATTCAACAGTTTAAAGTTATTGTGTTTTTTTTTTTTCAACAGCTTCATTAGTTTTTCACGCAGTCCATAATGTTGCAAGAAAATTTCGAAAATCTTTAGAGATCCTTATGCTTGCCTGATTTAGGAAATTGAACTCTGAGACGATGCTCTTTCCTGAATTAACCGATTAATGAATTCTTATATTTAGCACTTTTTATCGCTTCATTTTGCTTTAGAAAAATTTTTTTTCGTTCCATTCAGAGTCATGTTTCTTTAATATATTTTCATTTACATCAACCCAGTAATATATGAATGATGAAGTTAACTTAATGATGAGCGTTTCAGAAGTTGATGTCGACACTGTCACTAAATCAAACTTCAACAGTACAACTTATTGAGCAGTATTATAAGGATCTTCTGAAAGAACAGGTTCATCTTTCATTTTATCACTTATTTCTCGCATTTCACGATACGAGGAACAAATGCATTTTCAGGATTTTCTGCCACATCGATTCAATGATATGGGTTGGTGACTATAAAATTCAATAGTTTATGATTGCGTTAGTAGGCGTTTTATAGATAGAATTTAGTCTATTGTGCTGCTGAAATTGTGATTAGAAAATTATCTCAAACTTAGCTCTATGTAATCGACTCTTCGTTTTCTTTCCCTTTTCACCTCATATTGCATTCATTCCAGATAATAAACTGCAGAATTGTTTTTTTTCCAAATATTTTCGAATAATTGACAGTGATCATTGGATCGAAAGCGCATCTCACGAGCAAGTATCACCTGTAATTTTTTCGTTTTCCAGCAATTTATCTATCATCCGTTTGATCTAACCAAGCGCTCATGAGAGAAAAATTTTCGACTATGGTCTCAAATGGCTATAACTTTAAAAAAATTTTAAAAAAATTTCTTATGGAAGCCGAAAATTTTGCAACCAGTATCGCTTACTTTCTGGTAATATTCAATCGGTTGTTTTCAGTGTAGTCTGATAGTGACAACTCATGAAACTGCTGCATAATAAAAACTGCTTATATTGAATTAAAGCATTTAACTCATCTTCATTGTTTTAAAAACTGCAGCGGTGCAAGCTAGTACGCTTCCTCTATTCGGCATCTATACGCATGATCTGCGGCCCTGTTTCGCTACCTCACAACATATTTTAAAGAACAAATGAATTACAAAGGCACTTTTATTATCTTGAAGCAGTACATCTTAGCGAAGAGTATTTTTGCGAAGTGAACTTCCGAGTAGTAGCCAACCAACTAGCAATAGAGCATTTGTGTTGAATTAGGTTTGTAATAGTGGGTTTGCATGACGAATGAGTTGATGCGAAGCATGCGCATTGTAGCTGATGGTTATTTCACTGTAGTAGCTAATAGTTTTGATAGCGCTTTAGATTTTTACCGGCTTCAACTGCCTTTCTAACGTTTTTACGGGGTACAATTATATTATAAGGAAGTGGGGCGCTTGCTGCTTTTACAGGAGAATTGTTTTAGCTGGATTCATCTTAGAGTGTTTCATGCGATGTCCACAATGTTCCGTTTAATTTTCCTCTCGCATTTGCCCGACTTCATTCTGTTATCTTTCGCTTCGTCTGCTATTGGTTAATTCTCTCCCTCCCCTCCCCCCCCCCCTTTTTTTAATGGTCCTTTTAGAAGGAATTCCTCTAAATTTTGCCAAGGTTCTCTAAATTTTGATAGTATTCGGTAGATTTTCTCCGTTATCAATGTTTGCTCGTTTCTGCATCTTAGTGACTTTTTGTGGCTTATATTGGTGAAGATTCTTTCCTTGTTCATCGACCACTTTCGTCGTTTTAACTCTTGCTTAGCTTTCTTTTCATGCTTTCCATTGCTGCTAAAAACGGATATGTCTTAAGAAGGTTCTTTACCAAGCTGTTGTTTCCACCTAAACCGTTCTGAAACGATGTCATAAGAACCATTCGAACACTGCGTAAATTCTCCCTCTTTTGATTGTGGCCTTCCGCTCATATTATGTTCACAGTAGGAAGCCAGCTATCGTTTCGTTTTCCTTCTCTTGCGAGCAGCTTCTAAGATGCGTAAGCTTTCCACCGAGTGCCTGGTTGCACGTCGATCGACACTTCCATGTGCAGTTAGTCGATCGATGAAAATTTTCTCAAAACACATAAAAGTGTTGAAAAAACTCGCAGAAAGTGCATTTTTGTAACCCTCTCTTTGCTTATATCTTTTGCTTCTCAAAGAAACTTTTTCTCCTATCAACCACTCGTCGAACTAGCAATTAGTAAAAGGATGTCTTTCTACCCTTCAGACTTTTCAGGTGCTGTCTTTGCACAAGAGTTAAGCTTTGTTAAGGTATTTAATTTCGCTACTGTACATGTCTGATATTGTTTTTGATTTTGTTTTTGGTGTTTTGCAGCATGTGATCACCAAAAATCTTTCATTTTATCAGTTATAAGTAATTTCAATTTCAGAACGATGTATCAGAATGCAAGTATGGAATATTGAATGTACGCGCCTATTATAATACAAATTCGCAAACGCTTGTTATTGATGGTATTATCTTTACTAATTGCTTTGACGTTGTTGCGCTTTCATTTTTTTTAATGAGTAGATTTATTGATATCTTCCAAAATCTTAATGTAGAATGCTATTGAATATCTCACGCAAAGGGCTTATTTGCAATAAAAGACGAGCCGACTATCGATGTTACATCGAAGAGAATAAATCGAAAGTGTTGCTCCGGGGTGCAGGGAGTCATCGGAAGGTTTTTTTTTGGATTTGTTTTGTGAGTGACTTCTGTTTTTCTTTTTGCTGTTCACTGGTCCCACGTCTTTGGGGAAAATTCTATATGATTGCCGAAGAATTTCGGGGATCCTCAGCCAGATGCTTCATACTTCATACTCAACCTCCATCTCTTTTTTTTTTAATGAATTGTTTCTTCGAAGAAGCTGTTCGTCTAGTTTTCCTGTTCACCGGCAGTTTCATATCGAAACAAAGCGCTCCTCGCAACATCCCAACCTTCAATCGAAATGCTGTGTTCGTGTAGTTTTTTGATGATTAAATGATTAATCACTGAAAAATAGTGGCTTGAAACTATTGTTAATATATAAATGTACCTGCACATGAAGCTCGAGGTGCTTTGATGACAGTCTTGTCGTTTTAAGTGATCGGAGCGAAGCAAGTAATCCCATTGGATTCCAATGGGCTCAGCGATCCCTTCGTGATAACCGAGCTTGTGCCACGCATGCGTTATCCCTCTCAGCCGCTTGCGAGAACTCGTGTCGTCAGTAAGAACCTGAATCCTATCTTCGACGAAACCTTCGAATTGTCAGTTCCTTTCCACTCGTTGATCCTTCCTCATCTCTGCCGTACTATTTTCCCTTCCCCATTGCACCCCGTTCAGAAAGCATGTGTGATTTTTATCTCCTACGCTTCATTGTCTTTTTTTCGTTTTCGCGAATGATATAGTTAAATGAACGTGCATGTAATTAGGAGTTCCTAGTGAAATATAATTGAGTCAAGCTCTAAGACCCAGGATTTACAAGTTGACGACCTTGTTAAACGAACATTCTAGTGGCGTCTCTTGAAGCAGAGCTGTAATCAGAGTTTTACTATACTTGAAATTTGGGCAGGACTGAAAGTTTAAAGTAAATCTCGACTTGATCGCTGAAAAGTAGTAGACTGATTTCTAGGTTGGCTGTAAAGTTCAAACTTTTTTGGTCCATTGATGATTTTTCTGTTCCAGATGTATTCTTCCCTGTAAACAGAGTCTGTAGGTGGTTAATGCTGGTAGGCATTGACTTTCAGAATTGATTTTATAATAGCCGTCGACGAATTAATAAATTTAGTATAGCCTTCGAAAAATGGATATTTTGGCAACCTTTTATGAGCGTCTCTACGAATTACAGCCATATTCCAAGCAAAATACCGTCCGTCGCAGTGGTACATTTCATTGTTATGGATCATGACTTCTTACGGTCCAACGACTTTGCGGGCGAAGCGTTCTTGGATTTGGCAGAGGTGCCAGGTATCGGTACTGCCGCTGGTTCTGCACTCCGACAGTTCAATCTCATTCTTATACATCCGTCCAAACAAGGTTTGCTTACGTGGTTCAAAAAAAAAAAAACTTGGTTCCTAGTAGTTTGTAGAACGCATGATGGCTCAGAATGATATTTGGGGGCCTTTTTATAACTTCCAGCCTTTAGTGCAGGAAACGTTTAATATTCATTGTAGTAACCCACAACCCATGCAATCAGATATGTTCAAATCCAGGCCGTCGGTTCAGTTCTAGACGATGAAACATATTCAGATATTTTGGCCTCACATAGGCACTTTTGTAGCGAAATCAGTGTAGAGATATTACTTGACGGCACTTTCGGCTTTTTTCCGAAATTTCGGACTCAAAAGAGGTCTTTGCAAAGCTTTTCCCTGTTGAGACTAAGTAGTCTGCTTCAGAATCTCTCTATTTCTTAAACAGAAGGCGTTATAGGGGTTAAGAAGCTGCATTAATATTTCATAAACGTACTATTCAGGTTTGCATCATTTTTTTTTTCTTCAGAAAAGGCATCGACGGCAGTTCTGTCGAGCAGAAAGGATGACAAGGATGCGCAGGATTTTGTGCGTTCGCTTAATACTGTCTATTAACTAAAGGAAAGACCATTAATGTCGGAAGTAAAGCAGGGGCAGCAGATTGATCTTTACTTTCATTTGATCTCTTTCTTATATGTCGATACATACTGTACCAGCGCAACATGTATGCTATACACAAAAACATCCATTTAGACAATATTTACTGTGCTAAATATTTCGACAACTCTGACATGTAGTGAGGAATAGAAGTGAGAGAGAGAAAGGGAGAGGGTTCTATGAAAACGCGTAGATATGTACACCTTACCAATTTATTTCATTCATATTGCACCTGAGCTTATAAGTTGAGGCATTGTATGCCCTTAACGAATAAAAAAGAAGCTAGTGAACTCTTTGAAATGTTCCTGTTGTAAATTTTTAAGAAAACTTATTTCTGCTTTGTACGTTTTAGCCGCCCTCTTTATATGAAGAATATTTTGAAATAATTGTTCTTGAATTGGGAAAGAGGAAAGCTTTCTACGTCCCTTCAAAATTTCATATTACTTGTACAAAGGCAAAAGAAATGAAAGATATATATATGTTTGATTTTTTTTTTTTTGAGTTATGAGCCAACTGAAGTCCGGTATAATGGGGTGTTTTTGATGACCAATGAAAACCTGTTCGCAGACAGGTACGAACCCGCGACCTCTCGCTTGTCTGGCTACTGCTCCACCGCTGAGCTACCGCGGACGTTTGCGCTAGTCATCAGGCTCAGGAATGAAAGACATCCGTTGTAAAATCTTCAGTTTCATGAGCTTTTTTAATAGCTTTGTGATAAGATTTCATAGAAGAAAGCTTTCAAAAATCTGATTCATAGCTCAAATACGCGACAACGTGTTTTAGAGCGACGCTGTAGTAATAAAGTTGCTATATATATGCTGAATAATTTTCACCTTTAGCATACTGATATGTTATCACTTAGGTAAAAATCTCGCATCTTGCATTTTCAATTGTTCGTCGCTTTTCTTATATAATGATCGTTTTTTTTTTCTTTGTTGGTAAAACTTCCATGATAGTTGTTAGCGCAATTATGCTTATTTCTTGATTTTTATTAAATCATTACATGTTGCAATAACAAGAGCTTATTTATCTGCTCTTTCATGTCTATTCTCTACTAATTGCTTCCCACATCGTAAATATTCAGCTCCTTATGAAATTCGACCATTACAAGATTATATGCATGGGCAAAAACTAATGACTGCTGTCCTTTCACCCTCTCCCTCCTCTTCTCCTTTCCTTCCTCACCTTAGTCCTATCCATTGCTTATCAGTTATATGCATCATTACTTCGTCAGTTGTTTTTCTTGTTATGAAGTTGTCAGTGGTAGGTTTCATTTCTATGACGAACGTTAATGCACACCTGCGCTCTCACGTTCGAAACATCTCAGCGTACAACATCTGAAGTTGCTTTTGATGAAAGTACATGCTAGCAAATGACGCATTACGTTTCAAAAAGACCTTATTGGTAAGATATTATACTAAATATATGCAGTGGAGGTAGACAAAGGTAAAGATGTAAAAGCTACGAAGATGTGGTTTGCTACTGACTTTTTTGAAGGGTCAATCGGTTATACGAGCGCTCAAAAGTAAAACTGCAGAAGCGATTGTTCACCTTCAAATTTGTCAGATCGGTGTCAAACTTCGTGTGGGTCTGTTTTTAGGCTTGTGGACTCCAAATATTTCATTTCAGAAGAATGGTGATTTAGAACTAAAATTTCGGGCTTTCCAGAAGGCAAAAATTTCTTGGATTTTGGACTTTTGGATCTTGCAGTTTTTTAAAACTTTGGACTTTCCACTTACGCTTAAAAAAGCCAAAATGACTCTGAACTGACAAAACTGTCTCAATTATGCAGTGTTCAAGCATAGATTATTCCGCTTAACATCTTTCATAGTTATTAACGCTGACGAACGATTCCTTACGAGGCTATTCCGAGTTGCGTCGGTGCTAAAAGATATTAAGGCACAACTGACTGAAATCTCATAAACCATTTCTCACCGAATCGGCATATTAATGAATAAAATAAGCTCAGGATCTTCAATGACAACTCGTCCTTCATCGTCTTCGGTCGTGCGAGATCCGACATCAACCGCACATAGGACACTCCACCCGTTTCGGCTCATTTCCTCAATTATCGCAATCACTAAAATACGGCCGCGAGTAGCATCGTCACAGTTGTCTCACAAAGGCCATGGGTTGCTGCGTAGCTTGAAATGTACTCCCCATTGGTCTCCTCTAAACATATTTGCACTTGAACAGTGCACGTCGGCTTAACCATTTGCCTCAGGTAAGATGCTATGGACATACTGAGCAACAAGCTGTGAACTGTTATGGACCGGTTACTAACGTATAAGTGAAACCCTTAAATTTTTGCGACCTTCCGTTCTAGTGCAAACAGCATTTTGACTCTTTGCTTTCAACCATTTTGGTTGGAAGATTTCTTTCTTTTTTCTTTTTTTTTTTGGCTAGAAGATGATAAATTAGGTGGGGTGAAATCTCGTTCTGGATCGAAGCGGTAAAAATTGAAGCTAGCTGATTTTCAGTTTGCTGATTGTGTACCTCACTCGTAAGGTAAAGTATTCACCAATGCATTTCATTTAATGTTTAAACAAACGCATAAGATGCCTTCAGAATGTGAAAGTACTTCTTAGGAAACATTTCTTTTCATTTTTGTGAAAGAAAATAGGATTGATTTGCTGAAGACTTATTAAGTGCAAAACATACAGAGGCAGCCGTTTTTGATTGGACGAACGTGCTAACAATCGATTTGCTTTTGAGCATTCGAGATTTGGTCATTGAAAGCGGAAGAGGATTGTACTGGGCTCTCATGCAGGTGCTAAAGGGACAGTCATGCGAAGTGACTTCCCATGGTCAACGTAGGCGATGGCTTTGAGGTTTTGAGGCAAGATTTCGACCAACATGCTCATTGTGTTAAATTTCACACAGTCGATGGCAATCATGACTTTAACAGTGGGATAGAAAATCTCGAAAAATGTGTTGCAGTAACTCTGGTAAGTGTAGTTTGCGGCTATCCTGCTCACAGCTACAATCCGAAAAGTTTAGCTCAGATTTGAACAATCTATCAAGTCTGAAAACCGACCGCTTTCTTGTATTCCTTTTGTCCAATACTCTTCGATGAGCCTTTTTAGCATTGATCGTACTTCGCGCGGTGCGCTAATAACCCTCAGTAAGTCAGTTCTCGCAGGACTCAGGCCGAAAATACTCTTTTTTACTGGTGTGGATGACTCGAATATAAAACAGCACTGTAAAGCACCACCACATTAAACTATAGTGAACATGTTTGCGTAGACTGAACCAACTCGAGTTTTCAACATGACAGATGTCGGCACACGAGAGCTTCTGGCTCTGGACCCTTTAGACCTAGAGTGAACTGTCGCGCCGCTTTTATAGCGTTGTTGTATGAAGAATTTGGTTCGAAGATCGCTTCGACAACAGATATATCCCTCGTAGATAGTACTCAAATGGTTTTATAAAGGCCAAACGAATCTTGGCAGAAGCTTCGGGAATTTTATGCTGTTTTGCAGTCTGTCGATGTGCTAATAAAATTTAGGAACATTTGAGCATGCTAAAAAATCTTAAGGTTGCAATTGAAATAGGTCCTTGTTTTCCATAAAATATCGTCCGATTATTTTTAACAAGAAAAGAAGAGGAAAAAGTTCACACTTATTTGCACTCGGCTGTCATAGTTTTATGTAGAGAGATCTCAATAAAATAAATTCAGCAGATATCAGTGCATTTTTGCGCTCAACTACAATGTGAAGTTTCCAATGATTTCTTAATATTTTCTAAGAATGCGAAGAGTAATAAAAATTCTCTCAGTCTTAACTAATCACTGCGTATGTGAGAGAGTTCTATTTTGATTCATGCTCACATTTCGAAGCCAACAGCAATCCACTTTCAAAAGGACAGGGACCCTCCCCTCTCTCTCCCTCCCCGCAGTAGAGGGGACTTCTCCCCACTGAAATCGCTGGACTTGACCATTTTTTCAATTTATCGTAAATTGGCAACATAAAAATGGATTTTTAATCGATATACGATTTTCCTTTTTTAACTGAATTTACGCATGCGTGCTGTAGAAATTGTGATCGAAACCCTGATAGAAACCCACCGAGATCATATAGGACTGTAGCTCATTTACACAACGGTGAACTTATACAATCGGAGGGCTGAACAATGCTATCGCTCTAAAGTGACGGCAGTGGCTGACTATGTTAGTTCTACATCTGTCACCGCTATATTGCGCTTCTTTTAGTTGCTAGTGTGGTCACTTTCATACTTTTATATGATTACAGGTTAACTGCAATCTAATCCTGATCTTTTTTAATTTCCTTCCATTTTTAACCGTTTATTGTACTGTTTAACTTCTCTTCTAACTCTATTACTAAACGTTACCTATATGGTTTTATTGTTTTGTAGACTTGAACTATATAAATGTACGCGAGTTACACAATATACAATGCCTATAAGACAATACTCAAAAAAAATTTGAAAATATTTCAACTTTTAGGCCATATTTTATCATCTCTTAACAACTTATGAAGCATTCATTAGGTTTTATTGCCAAAAATCGACAGTATTTGATTACATCGTTAATGCTGATTACCTGCACTCAGCAATGATATTAAACTTCTAACTTCTTGCAGTATTAACATTCATAGCTTCAATGTTCCATATTTCTATTCTGATTCGTTTAATTTTATTTCTACGCTAATAGCGTTATGTGTTTGCTTTGAGGATTGTTCCTCCTATAATTCGACTATTTACGTCAACGGATAGTGGACGAAATTTGACCACTTTAATAGTCTACAAATAGTCCTTTTAATTTCGATCTAGTACTTCCGATGTTTCTTGAGCTCATTTATGACTTTTCTATTTTAACTTCCTTTTACATTTCATATTTATCTATTTTCGTTATTTTTAGACGTTTTTCTATCTCAAAAACTTTTCAATCTATTCATTTGAAATAGGTGTGGTGGTTTTGTTCGTTTGAACCTACCTTATCATTGATCCGTTGTGAAAGTGTGACTGCGGCAATCAATTTCCAGCCAGTATCAAACATTTTCATTACAAGATCGATAGTCATTCGTTGAGTCTCCACAGGCTCATTACCATCCGTATAAAATGGATTACCGGTAGCTTGAGTTCAGCACAGCCTAACTGAAAAAAAAAGATAAGATTTAGAAAAAAAAGAGTGGCAGCAACAGAGTTTCTTCCTGTGAAGATATGTTGAAGTTGAAATCTCAAATTGTGCAAATAGATTAAAATTCTCAACGAGAATATCGATTACTAATCGCGAAATGCGAAAAACTTTGGAAAGAACATACGAGCAAAGTGGTATTCTTTTCAGTAACAGTTCTAACAATGGGAAATCGGCGAAATGCGTCATAACTAAGCCGCAGAAACTGCTCTCAACTTCCCGTTATGCCTACATTTCTGGAAAACCAGGCCTCGGATTTAAGCACAATAAGTAGTGTGAAAAGTGGCTACTTACGTACGCACTTTTCGCTTCTTGTATGCCCCTAGACCAATGTTCTCGAACAACATCATTTACACAGGATAGCGTTTCTGGCGAAGCTTCAAATAGCCGCAAGCGATCCTTCCGTTCGTGCGATATAATGAAGTAATCCAATTTAGCGCAGCATTTTAGCCGCTGAAAAATCGAATCAAATTTTTGGGGAAAAGAAAACTATATATATATATATATATATATATATATATATATATACGCAATTCGCGTTTTTAGATCACATTTATCATTGACGGGAATAATCTACTTCATCGCTACTTTTCCATCCATCACTAAAGTCGGTGTGATGTAGTGTAGATTCGCTGTTGTTTCTAACGAGAATAGATAGCTTCTCTGCCGATTTTTATTGTTGGTAACGAATATTCCGGTAGCTATACAAATAAGAAAATTGACGATGAACTCATTCACCTTCACGTTTCGGATCCCTTAGAATCTCGAAGCTCTAGTGACTTTCACGATTGACTTCTAGGTTTCTCTATTGTCGCAATTCATGGGGGAAATGTTTTGAATGTGATGTCAATAAAAACTCCAAAACCTTATAGCATCTCAGCACTCATATCGTGGAATCTAACCTTATGAAAGAAAAACATATCATCCTTCGCTTGACCGCGCAAAGATCCCGAGCATAGAAATTGATTGCCGGCAGAGCTGAAGCGGCGAACTAAAGTCAGAAATATCCTCTTCGCGTTGGACGCCTTCAATTATGATATTTGATTCTATGTGAATGTAGAAAATTTTTCACGCATATTTCATCAGTATTCATCTCATTAAGAGACTATCAAAATTTATTTCAAAACAACTAAGCGTTACGGACTGTTTTCCCCGACAATGAAAACGTAGCGTTTAACATGCGAACGTAATTGTATCGTATATAAGTGCGCATAAGGGTACTGAAACACAACCTGCTCAAAATCGGCGGGTAACCATACAGTGCCGCGTAATTTTATATCGATGCCTTTCTCGACGTTGATGACCTCCTGGATAAGATGTGATTCATCCTCTACGAGTTCAGTTTCAATCAGTGGCGGTGAAGATGTCAGCTGTACTCTATCCTTACCGCGCACACCAACACAAGCAGCATGCTCGAATGCCCTAGCCTGAAGGTTTTAGCTTGATTCTAATATGGATTCTAGTTTAAGAGTAGCTGCGCTAAGATGTGAAAATTGGCAGCGCAAAACAACTGCCAGGAGCAGACTGAACAATGCTTACCACTTATAACTTTTAAAATATTTTAGAAATTTTCTTTAACACTGGCAAAAACACATCATTAGAGAATTTCCTTAAAAAATAGGGCAGACTGCACCATTAATGCAGATATTTTGTTGCCATTTTGCATTTTCGATGATGAAATCGTTTGACTGCGTAAATATTCATAAATTTGTGCATAAATAATTTCCCTTTATCCATCTATTCAACAAGCTCCATAGAGTACAAACGTCATTTGGCGTCTCGTTAGCCACAAAAGTCCATGTGGTGCGTGCAAATGATTTGTCAAGATAGAATGACGCGATTAGCTCATAGTTGCATCGAAGCATTTCGGCAAGAATCGTACATAGGAAGACACGTGTTTGAAATAATGTTCGACTCATCGATTGCCCTATCGAAATTAACGGTACCTGAATGCAGTGCTCTTTATGACGGTCTCATCTGTTTCATAGATCTTCTTGGAAAATAAAACGGCTAGAATTCATTCTGTTATCAATCGGCATGAAAGTTCTTCTAGAGTTGTGGTATAGAGAGTAGTACGAATTTCTAATGCGAAAAAAAACGTAGAAATTGATACAGTTGGAAATGTGTGTACGATATAGGCGACGTAGATGATGAAAAAGGAATAAGAGTTGGCAACTTTTTATTAAGAGCTGGTAATTAGCCGTTTCTCCCAAAAGACAGTTAAGGCAGAAATTGCCAAAGACAGAAATTTCGCATTAACAGAGATTTATATAAGACTCTCACTCAGTAGTGCCGCTTCTTTTTCTATGCATCATGAAACAAGAAACGATATTGGCTGATTGATGTGAAAAGAAACTTAGAGAATTCTCAAACTTTTCGAGCGCAAAAACATTCGGTTAGCTGAAGACTTATGTTGTCTAAACTTATAAGGCCTGGATACGTGGCCATTAGAGAAAGTGTATGTAAGAAACCTGAAATGGGCGCCCTCGAAGCTTTATTTCGAAGCATTCGTATAGATAACGTTTCGATTGAATACCACCTAAAATACGTTCTATTATGAGTGCATTCTTAACGCGTTTTTTTTCCGGATACCAGCATCAAATTCCTGAAAAAACTGAATTTTGGCGCTGTCAGTTCTAATGTTTTAACAATGAAAGCACCATAATCAGCGTGTAATACACTTCATTAACCTTGAACGAAAATTTCTTATGAAGTGGATATATTGACAGTCATGTAATAAGTGTATATTGATATAGTAACAGCACTAAGTTTCAAAAAGTTCAAGTGAAATGTCCTCTTTGAATGATCATAAAGCTTTTCGCAATACAATATAAGGAAGGCAACATCTAGACATGCCATTCTTGGGATGTTGAAACTTATAAGCTCTTCACTCCTTTCTTTCAATACTCATCTATCATAAGCTCGTTTAAGAACATGACAATTTTTCACAGAAATGAATGTAAACGGCAAAAGACTGAAAAAAGTCTGTTTACTTGCCTCCTCGGGCAAGTAAAGTACAATTTCCCTTCTCATGACTTTTCGTCTTTATAGAATTAGCAAGTATCACGAAATTTAGAATTTATTTTTGAGGTTGCACGAAAAATTTCTCGTCGCATTTTCCACATCTGTAGTCTATAATTATCAACTTCATTACCTGGCCAATGCTCTTCCACAACATTTTGAATTGATCGTTGAGCCTTGCCAATTGTATTCACGACGAGAATTTTATCGCTGTACTGGAATCGTGTTTTGGATACAAATATTCAGCACTTAAACACTACAATAACAAATATTATTGCTGCTATACGCATAGTTTGTATATATTTCACGCCTCCCAAATGGCCTGCTGGATAGTGCTTCAGCGCACCTTAATTTTTAATTATTTCGCACGGAAACTTAGTGGTATGTCAATAAGCAGTAATACTGAATAGTTTGTTCGGTTGAGTATTATACATACATCGGTACGAAGGTCCTTCACCAGATTCAATCAATCATTTCCAGCCGTCTTTTTAACGTTCCATTCTAATGTGTCAATAGATGCTCAGCGATGCTTCCCGAAAACATGAATTTTAGAAAATGATAATTGAGCTAGTTAGCATGAGGTTCAGCCTGAGCTTCATCAACACATAAATAAGTCTAAAGCATGCATTTCCCACATCTACAGCGAAACAAGTGAGTCATCTACTTTGCGATGGAAAGCTTTTATTCTCTCATTCAGCGGTTGATCGTTTTCGTTGTGACGATCACATAGGTGCACTCAACGACTATTCCTCACTTTTCTACTTCACTCAACCCATCTCAAAGGCTATGCTTTTACACCTGATGTTAATCTTTTATGTTCGGCGTTAGAAGGTGTGAAAATAAGGTGTAAAATATCCAACCATGAATGTAACGGAAATGTGCGTGTCGAGCTTCTTCATACCTGTCGAAACGTTGGCGCCCATTTTTAGAAATATTAATTTGACCACTCGGATATTTCTCTAGATTAGCATGCCAATATATCAATAAAGAATTGATTGCGCCTTCATATATAAGAATATACATATCGATAAAAATTTGAAATCACCGTTTTTTATAAATGAACGTACCTTATATAGTGCAGTGTTATGCTCATTTATATTTATGTTTTGGTTTGTTTTTTATATTGTAAAGAAATCATTGCTTCAATAAGTTTACTCTTTGAAAAAAAAACAATAAAAACAACTTGCTTGTCACATAAGAAAGTTGGCAGATAAGTCTGCACAGAAAAGTTGTATATATTATATAAAACATCTCTTTAGCCTAATATTTGAAATTTATTGAGGAATAGAATTCCTATTCGGCGTTGGAAATTTGTTTCAAACATTTTTCTCCTCAATAAAATATTGCTTAAATTCAATTTCTATAGCTTTGTATTGTTCATTGAAGATTGCAGATTGCATCAAACGTTTAAAATCGTTGCAAAAACATTAATTCTTCGAAAAGCAATGTTGTGACACGACACTCTTAATTTCTGTAATTGTACCAACGATTCAGGTGCATAAAACGTCGAATTTCCGACGAATATTACTACGCTTCTAAAGGCTGGCTTTACCGGTTCAACTCGACGCTAACTTCATCAATTTCAACCTTTCTCAGTGGGTCAACCTATACTGGGGTTTTTTCAATGTAACTTAGTAAAAGTAAAAAAATCTGTATCAATAACAACATCCCTATATGTCAGCATATTTCTATATTTACGCTGGTCGAAAGTGTGACCTAGTAATAGCATCACCGTTGTGAGGATTACTTCATAGAAACTTTCTGACTACTCAAGTTGTGTTAATTCGCAGAAAGAAACCGCCAGTAGCGTTCGCTTCTCATCTTTTATTGCACAATGACCCAAGAAAATACAAAAATTATATCAGATCTTCAGCTGATAGCACTTTCAGTGAGCCACATTGAAAACGCAACAACAAAAATCGTCGATCACGAAATCTCGCAGCGGAATGAGCGTCAATAATAACTACTAAGTCACTTATGTTACCGTAGCAACCGATCTGCCCACCGCAATCACATATACGTGACCGACATCGAAGCGTAGAAAGCAAACGTTACAATTTTCAAATCTTTGTTCAAACATTTTCTAACACTCTATATTTTGATTTTTCACAACAACTAAAACTTGATACTTCATGTATAAGAGTACTCAACGTTTTAAATCTGAAATCCCAAGGCGCTACGGGATGAGACGATCTTTTCACAACGACAAATGAAGGCGATAACTGAGTAAAGACTCCTAAGAATAAACCTTTAAGGAGCCATTTGAACATTTTATAATTTTTCCAAGTCAAATTTGGTGAAATGATAAATGCGATATAGGAATATGGCCACAGTTCCATTACAACAAACTGTCTAATCGAGATTGCCTAATAAATATTCATTTTTTTTCGATTCTCAAGAAGTGCACAGTTATTCACATATAAAGTTTCTATTCAAAAGATCTCACTATGCAAAAGAAAACGGCACTTCTTAAAAGAGCAATTTATTCAAGAGGTATAATAGAAAAGCGGAAAAGGTGCATGCGTGTGTCGGTGTGTGTCGGTGTGTGTCGGTGTGTGTCGGTGTGCGTCGGTGCGTGTCGGTGTGTGCCGGTGTGTGTCTCGGTGTGTGTCGGTGTGTGTCGGCGTGCGTCGGTATGTGTGTGTCGGTGTGCGTTTGTGCGTCGGTGTGTGTCGGTGTGTGTCGGTGTGTGTTCGTAAGGGGATCTCGAGAAAACACAAAACTGACATTAAATAAACTTGTATAACAAATAGTTGTTCCGTTTTATTCCTTTCCACCTCAGGTTCCCAGTTTTCATATATCATGTACGGCCTATCCCTAAGTTGCTCCCTCTACATGTGCAAATGAATGCTGTTTTGGGGCTTTCAAACAAGTGAAGAGCGGGAAGGAAAGAAGCACACTTGAATTCTCTCATATTCCCTCCAGAATGTGTCATTGGAGTAGAATATAAGGGTTGTAAGATGAGCGCTCTAAAACTTCTTCATTCTTTCCACGAAGTTGCTGATGTTGCGGCAATTTTCATGTACGCAAGTCAGTGCACGATAGGGGAAAGTTGCTGCTTCAGCCACAAAGCAAATTCTAGTTCTTGCATCGATGACAGTCATCGCTGGCGCAAGCATAAAATCGGACCTCAGCACAAGAAGCGATCGATTTGTTTACAAATTTCGCGCCTCCACTCTTCTTGTCAATATATGAATTGTTCTGAGCGTACAGGACAGCACCATTCTCCCTGAAGTTTATTACTGCAAACCTCCTGAGGTATATTTTACCTAATTCAGGCCACATCAGTCCCCGCCACTCAAACAGCGTGATTAAGGAGGAGGAATCCGCTGCGAGTTTCTCTTTGCAGTGCCCGTTAACGCTCTAGTATAAGTTCGTGAGGCAGTATGCTGCATCGTCAAACTTTTTTAACTAGCCAAGTTTCTCACCGTTCCGGTGGTCCTTATAACTTGTGAAGATATCAGCTTTTTGGGTAAGGATACTATCCGTAGAGTGCATGAATCCCAGTTGCCCAGGAACTTTCCTTCGCGCATTTCTTTCTTTGCTCATTATCTTGACCTTACCGATAGAAGACGAATGAGACCGGATAATAAACCCTCTTCCATCCGAGATTCGTGGGACGATGGCGCAGTGGATAAGTGTACCAGCTCGGGTGGTGAGGATGCGGGTTCAAAGTTGGTGCTTCTTCGATCCCATTCCTTTTTCAAATGCGGTAGTAGGGCTTTGAGTCGTAGCAGTTTATTTTGCTAATACCCTGACGTTTCACATCTGCTGGCATGAGGGGATTATTGAGAGCCAATGGTGAACCTCTGCTTTTCCGAAGACATTTTCGAATGCGAATTGGCTTAAAATCAAAATTGAGAATGTGCAAGAGATGATAAAATCTGCTCGTGAGAATAACCGAAAACTGTCCACTAAAGGACCAGCGAAGCGAGCTAAAAACGTTGAAGACAAGATGGTGAATGAATCAAGCGGAAAAAAGTTTATGAAACTCGCAGGTATTAAATTTCGCTTTACTTGCACAGCATTTTATCATGACGAACTACGTGAATAGTACATAGAATGGTGATGTGTATTCAGCGCAGTTTCCAGAAATAGGGATTGTCAAAATACAAATTTCATAATCTTTAGGCCTCGTATAATTTCACTACAACGAACGACAATCATAAGATGCACAGTCTGCGCTTTCTACTGCACGCAACATCTGTACAAGCTATACGAGTCTTGCGCAAAACACAAACGCTATTCGCCTCACTGAAGTTCACAGAGACTGCCTTTATGAGATTTGAATGGGCTATATAGAATCTTCTAAAAGTTCATGCACGAATGTTCTCAACGTCGAGTCGATGCAGATGATGAAGTTTGAGACACAAATCGATGCCCAGAAAACCTCTGAACACCCATTCTGTGGGCTTGATTGATAAAAGTAGTCTCGGACGAATCTACAGGGCAACTTTTTGGACCGTTGATAGGTCAAATTTGAGTATCGATGCGCAGATTTTAATGAAATTAAGGCGATTTTCTTCACTCACCCTATGTGGAAGTGGATATGTGGACACTTCTGTGAAGGCAGTCAGTTGTTATTCCGGCCAATCGCTTGTACAAAGATGTAACGACGAACGACCTGTCACCTGCCTTCACAAATCATGTGAAATGCATAGCAAATTCAAAAAAACTATATCTGACGAGAACATTTCCTTCGGCAATATGTCTTACCGTTATTTACGACGGCCTTTTCCAATAACGCCATCAGTTTGCCATTTCGGGTTATCCCGGTTGAATTTTCCTTGTCCTATCAAAGATGCCTCACTTAATTCCTTTTCTGCGCCCACTCCTTTGAATAGATACAATCCTCCGGGCAGCCCTTGTGCACGCGACAGGACTTTGTCGAGGAAATGGGTCAAGAATTATCCTTTGGACATGCGCCGCTCAGAATTCGGAGGATTAAACTAGTGGTCCGCAAGTGTTCAGGAACAATGAGCATGTTATTGGCTGTTCTCGATCACCAGTGCTGTTGGGAAAAGCGTATACAACGTATCTGCCAAAAAGGGTTCTCTTTTTCTGATGTAGTTCTCGATGGTGGTACCTCAGTTATAACGTTCCAGCTTATTACTAATCCTTCCAACAAATACGCCATCAGTCAGCCATATCATGTGGTCATCTCGTCACGCTGATAGAACTGTGTACATATATTGCTGGCAAGTTTTAATGGCTTCTTCCACTCCTCCTGACACTATAAGATGCAAGCGGCATAACGCAGAAAACAACCAACTGTTGCTTACCTTCAGCATCCGAGATTAACTTCACAAGCGACCTGTGGAATTTCCAGAATAGACAAGTGAACAATTCTTGCTTTCCAGCGTTTGGGCTACTTTTTTTGCAATTTTGAAGCACACGAAAAAATTGTTGCCGATGTGCCCATAGTGCACAGCCAAGCCTCGAACAACACAGCTCACCACTCCATACGGATCATATTTTAGAGTATGAAGTAACAGAAACTAAACGACATGTACAAGAAATAAAAGGGAACAATCCAAGAAATGGTGGACCAGCCATTGCAATAAAACTGTTGACGACCATCTCCGAGACTAGCATGATAGGATGGAAATAAAACATTTCATACAAAATCAAATCTGATCAGAAATAAGCTTAAACGTCAGGCTCACTCACTGCCTTCTCATATTGAGTACAGCTTCATCTGCTCCATAATTTCCGATTTATCTTGCATGCCGAATTTCTCTCTGTCATTCATCATCATCGCGTATATAGCCTCCAGCTGCTTATTGCAGATTTCACGCTCCTTAAAAAAATCTTTGTTACCAACAAATAACCAAGATAATAATCAATCACAAAAAAGCACCACTCTTATTTTTCTCCAATCATCAGGAAACTTGCACTTTCCACTAGAATAAATTTATTTGCACTGGCTTTCTTGCAACGTTCTGCAGTCATTTTAGAAGTACACGAATAGCGCGTTAGTTGACGCAGGCAAGTCGCAAATGCAATGACACAAACGTGACTGTGAAAAGAATGTACTGTGCAAAAGCGGTGAACTCTCATAATCTGTAACTCTACGAACCATAACAGTGCTCATATTGTTTCTTTGAAGCTCAATTCTGAAAAAAGAAAGAAAGTATACCTCACTCAGACGCATCATGATAACTTTCTGTCAAAGCGCACTACGTCTGTGCTTACATATATGGCCGTTTACGCCCATTCAACAGTTTCAACTGCTGAAACGAGGAGGCTCTAGCGATGGCCTTAGCTGGACGCAGATTAGCATACCCTTCGAAATGGAATAACCTCCTCCTCAATACTATTTCCTCCGGACTGATCGCTTCCTTCGCTAACTACAGGCACTTTCATGCGCTTTAATTTTTCATTCACAAACTTTATAAAGCTAACTAAGTGAGGGTTGAAAGCATCTTTGTTTCAGCGTTAGCAGAATTAAGCGACAGTTATTAAGAAGATAGCTCACTCATTTTCCTACACCAAGGACACTACCGATCGGACAAACTAGATCAAAGAAAGCGTACACGGCGGCCGATCTAGGCCGCGGACCACCCACATAAGTTTTAGGATCATTGGCTGTTTTCATGCTCGCTGATCCACTTTCCGCAACAGCCCCAATTTTTCGGTATCATGTCCCCTTTAAGCAGTGTATTTCGAACACAAGCAGTCAAGTTCAAAACTTAAATTGTTATTAAAGACTAACTTATTCGAGAAAATTATAATTAATCTTACTTCATTTTTTTGTTGTTCGGTCATCTCCTTTTCCATTCGACTGGCTCTAGCACGTAGTTCAGCAGTGGCCAATTTGCCATGCAACTTCCCCAATGTAGCAGCCAGATCGATTTTTTCACTCTCGCTTGAACTCACTTTTCGCGAAAGGCTTTCGCTCGATGCACCGCCACTTTCCTCTTCGTCCTCATCCACCTAGCGCAATAACATTTCTATACGCTTTGAAATGACAAAATAGTGGGTCCGCAAGCAGCCCTTTCAAGCAGCAAACCATAGTAACCACTCCAACAACTTCTCGTACAAGCCGCAAGAAGCTTCCATCTAAGAGATATTATTTAGTGACAGCAGACGTCAAAAGTAATTACGGCATCTCCAATGCAAAGAATAGCTCACTCTGATCACGATTTACCCTTGCGAACGCCTCAGGAAACTCGATAACGTTTCGAAAATTTCCGAAATTTGTCATTCATGTTAATTGGTCATGAAAAAAAAAAACAAAAAACATCCTGATGAAATTTTAAAAACTCACCGCAGGCAATCTCACCTTACCGGTAGCTTGATAACAAGTAGGAAGCTATTCAATGACCAAACCATTAGTGACCCTCTCTAGGACGCAGAAGAAAATTGGCTCATTTTTCAACGCCCAAATACAGCAATTCTCTTATAAATTCTTACCTTACATGCTTATCATTTTTGCCAATAGGCCTTCTATTAATGTCTCAAGCAGTCATTCTTCCGCCATTTCCTCCCACCTCTTATCTTCCCATTTTATCAATAAACATCCAGTGAACAACTGAATCCAACTATCAACCAATGGGCAGCGGTCAATGATGACAAGTACACCAGTCTTACGATTCCTATCGAAACAACATTATATGCTTTAATGATAGGAATTTTTTTCCGAGTTGCACTACGCCCCTAATAAGCGAATGGCTAACTACTTGAATCAGAAAAAAAAAACTAGAAGGATGAATATAGAACGACAACAATACGCCGCCGATGAGAACCTTTCATGAAACTGTACGTGAAATCTATATCTCTCTTAGAAACTCTCTCACTTCTTGCTTCTTTCCAATTTTAGTAAATCAACACAGCTGCAAAGACCTTTAACGTTCAGCATATTATAGATATGAGTGATAAAACAAACTGACGTCTAACATACTTCTTCAATTCGATCTTCGAGTTCATCGTCACTGTCTGTTTGATTACTTCGTTTCAGTTTAATATCTGTAATGAACATGATCATAAATATGAAAATGTATGATTTGCATGAAAAAAACTTCAGCATTATGCGACCGTTCATTGTTCATTCCTCTTCTTCCTGCATTCATATCCCTCCTTTACTAACACGTTAATTACTGTATCATATGAAAGACAAACAGCCAAGTTGCACTGCTCAATTTAGAAAAAAAAACACAAAAAACAAACAAAAACAATAGAATTGCTAAAATAAGGAGCCTAATTTCATGAAAAATCATGCAAGCTCGAGAATATTTGCCATAAACTTTTATGCAAAAATTTTCAATAATAGCACATGTCACTAATGTAATTCAATTCGATTTCGTAACCAAGCATACAATGAAAGTAAAAAACGATAACACAATACTTTATGATCTTTTATCCGAGATATTTATATAGGTCATTGGGGAGTGACGCCTTATAATCAGAGGAGTTCTCTTTTGAAAGTATGGAAATTGATGAAATTACTTTCTATGACGAAATCTTACATCTTATCCTGTGGCACAGTATAAAATCACATTCATCTCGATGCTCGCACACAATTTAGCGGCATTACCTTTAAGTTATGCCGACTCTTATTCAATTCCAAGAATGGAACACATCTGTGCTCTTCAGAAAAATTAGTTTCCTACAATTGCAGTTCAAATGACTTTCACATAAATCCAAGACCACATAAAGTTTTTAAGGAAAATCTAGGTGATCAACCACACCCACCTTTGTTGACAAGAGCACGAATTTCTTCCAGGCTGTCCTCTTCTCTCTTTATAGGATCTTGCAACACTGTTTCCACCTCAGCTGACTCGTCACTGCTATCTGAGCGGTCACCTGCGTCATTGGTCAGCCGAGAACGATCGGTCTAAAAACCTCACCTTCTTTGCAACCATTTTTATAAATTCAACCTTCATGAACTGCATCACAAGCAAATCTTTGAAAAATAGAAGTATATCCTGCGATGCATGATCAACACCGGTATATCTCATTTCAAAGTTTCAAACGCTGCTGTCTTGGGTGAAGGAAAGAAGATAAAATGAAGGTTTCCACTTTCACATCAAAAGAAAACCGACTTCGTTGAACATTTCCTTGGTTGCAGAAAGCATTTCAAAATGAAAACATTTGAGAAAAAAATAATGGTATGCGCAACGACAACATCTCTACCAATTCTAGACAGTATAACGAGAAGCCAATGCCGAATCCCAGAAACTTTTTTTTTTTTTTTTCAGAGCCTCTAATCGATATATCTAAACTGATAGAATCACTTCTAAAAGCCCAAAATTTGCGAGAAAGGGTTCTGGATCGATCCACCGTTATCGCATTCCTAAGTCTGACTGATTTTCCACTACAGCCAGCTCAGTTGAACAAATCAAAACACTCACACGTTGCGATGCTGCCGTTACCGTCGTTTGTGTTACACGTCGTAGATTGCTTACAACAGAAGTATTGAACTGTCCGCGATGGATGTGCTCTAAAACACTGAATCTAACATTGCGGCCTTCATCTCATCACCAGCTACTAAGCCTTATAATTTTGAAGTTGTTTATAAGAAGCAACAATTAAACATAGAGTATAACCTGGAATAAATGCCTTTTAAGACACAGCAGAACACCTCAAAAAAGCTCTTTTGTGCCCGTAAAGGAACTGTTAAAAGATTTCCCTCTTAATTATCCCCTTCTTGATGGAACTTCACCCTTTAGCGCCCCTATGCGGCAGTCGATGTTAATGTCGATGTACTCTGCGCCCATTACCTTCAGTCGTTAAATTCGTCTGTATCCACATCGGTGAGCAGATTAGCTGTTCTTTCATCACAGCAAAGACAGGATGGATGAAGCCACTAAAAGTTCCCTTCACTAGAACAAAGCAAAGCAACTCTTCCCCACCTCTTCCATTCCACCCTACCCCATCCCCTCTCTTTCTAACAACGTCCCTTTCCCTGCAGCAAGAAAATTGAGTAGAACAAAAGTGCAACAATAAAAACCATTGAATAGCAGTTATGAACATAAATTATTCGGCAAAGTAACACACGTCTACAAAACGTAAATTTGTCCAAACGGGTACAATACAGCCAAAATTGACGAGAAACTTACAGCAACCTCTAAAAAAAAGTATTCGTTAACCTTAAGAAGCCCTCTGCCACTCTTCACATTCACGATGCAGCATTATTCCCTCCCCTCTTTACCTTTTATCGTGATGCTCACCCCTAATTTCTGGTACTAAGTTCCCATAAATTTCGCACAGCTTAATGAAATATGGGACTTTTATGAAATCTGCACGGAAGTAATTAATGCAGGAGAGACCTGTCGTCTTACTCCGCTCGGCTACAAGACCTGGAATAATGCTGTACGATGCGTACTTGTCAACACTTGCCACAAACATCAAGCAGACCTCCCCAGCCAAAAGTATACCATGCTTCATTGATTTACTCTAATTTCGGAATGGCTGTCAGTGTTTCTGGTTTAGGAGCTTCAAAATCCTCCTTTCCTCGTCTTCTTAATTCTAATGTAACTGCCGAGATTTCTTAATTGGGTAATCATCCCCTATGCAAGCAGTTACTAAGCAACAAAAAAAAAAACAAAAACGAAAAGACGAACCTGGTGGATGGCTGAAATCGAATTGTTCTTCCTCACGAGAGCGTACAAATCGCCACAATACCGCGGTGACTGCAATCGACACAATAGCAACCGTAATTGCTAATACACTGGCATGATCGTAGATCAACCTGAACGTATCGTAAGGTGGTAATGAATGCAATTCCACACCTGGATTATCAAATTCCACTCCAGCGTCATCTTTCACTTCATCATGCATCTGAAACTACCACCTATAGCATTAATACGCATAGGCACCAATTCTACAATGACCACAATCGAGGAATTGAAAAGCTAACAAAAGGTCATTTCAACAAAAGCACCGAACATTGTTTTTATAGTTAAGACAACATGGAAGGAGGTGATCAAAATTCAAATGAATCCGGTCTCGATCACGACTAGAAGCAGTTCAATCTATCCCGGTTTCAGTCTCGCTTACAGTTACGATTAAGACCTGACTTAACCGAAAATCGTGATGCGATCTATCCAGCATGGAATAAGTTATCGGTAACTATTCATAAAATCAAAAATTGAAAAGCCTTCGAAACGAATGAGACGCTTTTTACCGCATCAGCGATGGATGACATCGACAACACTCAACAGGCAACAACTTCTAGAGACCTAAAAAGAAATTGAGATAACGAATCGGCAGATAAACAACTTGATAAAGACAAGAGGGATTTCCTTTTTCATGAATAAGTGACTAGGACAGACGACGCATGCGTGAAGCTAATATAAAACAGACTAGAAAAAAACGTTTGTTTCAGATATGTTGAGAATTTTCTGAACTTCTTAGCCAAAGATGAGCATAGTCTATCACGTCAGATGAAGTCATATTAAAAACTGTGATAGCCGGTCACTTAATAACATCTCAGAAAAAAAGTGAAATTTGCGGGTCAACTATTTAAGGGTATGTGTTAAATCCAAGAACTAGGAACAACCTCTCACCATATGGTCATGAATTTTCAATCCTACAGAAATTCTGGTCGTAAGCGGGACCGAGATCAGATTTAACCCGGATTCCACATATGGACAGCCGAATCATAAGGTCATCAACAACAATCCCCGCCACTTATAGGAACATTGGAGGTTCCACAAGACTTAAAAGAATTAAAACCGAACTATGAAAATTAAAGGCAAACAACCATATCTCCTTGAACAAATACTCAGTGATTGCTATTACTCGAAAGATGCTATTCTACGTTTTCATCAAACCGCTTACTTGCAAAAGTTTTTTAAAGACTGTTGTTGAGTGCAAAAGAAAGTCATATAATATGCTATTGTGGCTACACGTTACTATATGAGACCTTGCAGCCTTAACAAGAAATACTTGGATGGCTTCACGAAGGTATACCTCTTATTTCAGCAGCTCTTCGAAAAGGGCTGCCAACGTCCACCAAGGAGGAGTTATAAAAGAAAAATCGGTGCTCTTCCCTATGGGAAGGCCGAGATACTCAGTTCCTTAAATCCACGTTTTTCTTGCAAACATGACTAATAAAACCTTGAAAGCTGACAGAAAACTTTCAAATACCATCATCGTCAGATCAGTTGTAGGCTTTTTAAGGGTGTTTCAAACCTCGCAAAAGTTTATTTTGCGCCTCATAAGAATATGACGTAAAACTCGGGAGGCTTTTAAACTCCGCTTGAGTACTAAAAAGAGATTCGTAAGAAGTTTGGCAGCGATATGGCAATTTTCAAAGATGACTGCTCATTTCTACAAAAAGAGAGAAAAAAGAAAAAAATACATGCAACAAGCAGCAAACAGCGTAAAGCTTTCGGCTCAGCGACTAAGATAGGATTTGCTGGAGGTAGTGACACTGCATCGAACGATAAACGCACATTAATAAGCGCTAAAAGCTCCATGAAGAAGAGTCGTTTCTATGGCAACGCTAGCTCTGCTATCATTTGCTGGGTCATTAACATTACTTCTACATATACGACGCTATATGGATATAATCATTGCGCTAAATATATGGATTTACATCCCAAACACACATAGAAATACTCAATACTAACTATGACACCAATTTACATCGAGCAAGGATCAATGAAGGGGTTGGCGCACTTAGCCAAAAAGAGACGGAGAGAGATCGCGCGCGTATTCAGCGGGCGACGCGGCACTGGTCACTCGGAAATAAATCGTTGCAATGAATGTGAAAATATACAATATATGCCGTCCTCGCTATTCAGCAAATAACCTGGTTTTGTTCGTAGGTAGTTGTGACTGTTTCTTTAAATCATTCAATAGAATTATAGAATTAGAGTAGAGGATAAACTAGATGAATTGTGCAAAATATGATTGTGCTCCGGTAAACAAACTACAAGGATGCGGAATATGCAAGGTTTCAGGTGCCGCTTTCTTTCCTTTCGTCCTTTAATTTGCCCCTGAAAAATTAGCAAATTCCTTCCCTTTCGGGGCTCGACCAAATGCTGTGTGATGTGGCAACAAGACAAAGGGTTAAGGTTAGTATTGAGCCTTGAAAATCAAAGATAGTGACGTCGAAGAGGATAACACAACGTCAAGGGGAGCCGTCGCTTCCGCATGGTCTTGGCACGGATAGTGCCACCTCCGCGGCAACCATCACCGGACACTCCTCACGCCTAAGCCACTTCGTGGTTCGACTGCGAGCCGCTAAGATTCAAGTCTTATGGTCACTACTTCTCTGCTGTGCATGAAAGGCGTCGATTTACAATTTACTAATCATCCCTTGCAAACATCAATGAAGAAGTACGATGTGGTGATGGATTTAAATAACCTCGCATTCCTTCTCAATACCTCAGACTCATCCACTTCGTGCTAATATGCAGCGCCTTATCTCCAACAAGTCAACTCAACGTCTCTTTAATGTCGCACTCACGCAATGCAATTGTAGTGGTTGTAGATGCAGCAGCTTAACATTCACTGCAGGTGCCAGCCGATGCAATGATATTTATTGTAGGATCGGAGCTGACAATGATGCTGCTACGTCCTTGGCCACTAAAACTCTAGTCTTCAGCAATTGGGACATTGAACCACGTTGCAGCTATAGTCTTTGTGGTAAATACGTGGTAACTCATGTGCGGTGCCATAAGGCCCACTATGAGCGGCCGCGTGGAATGGCTGACGACAAAAAAACAGCTAGAGAAATAAACGAACGCACTTCTGTCTTGTGCGAGTCAGCAATTCAGTGTTATTCCTTTGCCTCGAGGGTGCACAATTGCGCTAAAACACCCCAAAGCGCTAATGTTGCTTATTAAGGCCACATTTTTCCATTAAAAAGACCCCAATACAGCACAGTTTTAACATGGCGTCAACGATGCTCATAAACGGTGTGAGCTGTGGCACTTCCGTCGCTGGGTTGTTAAATGCGTTTAGATTTTATTAGTGAACCACAACCCAAATAGTACCGGTGGCCATATACTAGCGGTGCATTTGTCAGGGCGAAAAGTATGGCCGCACACATGTATACAAAACGTAACTCTAAACGTTGTTCAACGATTATAAGGTATCAGGATTAAACTTTGAAAGAAACATGGAGAATATTCAAATAAAAGTGGGCTGCCGGAACAGGAAAATAGTACTGCCATACATTTCATGTAAAACAAATGAAGGTAGAACATGAATGATATTGCATGATTCGATTGCGTTTTTTTTTTTTTTTTGCTCGTAATCTCTCTACTGCTCCAATTGTATTGCTGAAATAATTTAAAATATTATAAAATCATATTCTTAGCGAATGTATACTTGGAAAGCTCGATTTTTTTTAATCTAATAAATGTATTTATATATATATATTTGATGGAAGCAATTCTTTGTAATGTGTTAGACATTTGCAGCATTTCAAGTCTCAACATTGTCGGTGATGATTCTCTTAGAAGGTGAATTTCTATAAATGTATATTTCATTGTTTGCTTAATCATTTATATATAACATAAATCATGCGATCTTTCGTCTTTCGGCAATCGACAACGAAACAATTCGCATATAAAATCGCTGAAATGCTGCAATAAAGCATACACGATAACGATGAAGTGTACAATTGTTTTGATCACGCTGATAGCTTTTACTGCTGCACAGGAATCAAACCCCGCCCTAGCAGCGGTTCTAATCCCTCATCCTCCATTTTCTCGTTGCGCAAGTAAGCTTTTTTCTAAATTATTTGTACGTAGAAACAATGATTAGCAAAATAGAGAAAGAGTGACATTTCTAAGTAATAACTCTGCGAAGATGGAAAACCTTTAGCTATTGCACACAACATTCGATCGTATTGCATAGTCGGCTTTATTGCAAGAGGAAAGGAGTTGAAGAGAATGGGGAGGAAGAGGTGCAAAGAGGGTGAGGGAAGGGGAGTTGGAGGGAAGAGGAAGGAGACGTAGTTGAAGAACATAATACGATCTCTTCTCCTTACTCCTTGGACGATTCTTGCTTCAACACAACTGTTTGTTCAAACTCATCGCATGGATTGAATGGCACAGAGCGGCAATTATGAATTGGATTCCAAATCATCTTCTAATCCACGATGTAGACGTACGAGTTAGGCTTAGTGATTTATCGATTCTTATTTACATTACTGAATTTTGTTGATAAACTTTCGTTGAAAACCTCTGCAATAACCGCATTAAAAAATGCTGAAAGCATTGTAAAAATTCAATAACGCACTATCTATTTGTGAGTGAATAAGTCATTTCATAGCCGATACCTATTCGTGACAAATTACAGATGGGATCTCTTCAGATCCTACTGTAAATTTTCCAAATTTCCAGAAAATATGGAAAATTTCCGCTAGCTGAGATCATTACTGAAATAAATTGCAATATTGATATCAGCAAAACGTAATTGTCGTTGCAGGGTGCACAAGCCAGGCCTCCTACTTCAACGGGAACAGGTTCGTCGAGTGCAATCAAGGTGGTTTCTCGTCCTACTCAAACTGTGTCAGATGCTGTAATTCCTACGGAGCTTCGCAGCGTCAAGGCCCAGTAAGTTACCGGAGCCGTTTACAGCCCAAATATGGGTTTATTTTCAATAAATTATTGTTAATAGTTCTTTGTATCCATTCAAAGTCAGCTCTCGCGCTGACCATAGGTCGATCGTTTCATGTGAAACATCTTTGCAGCTTCTCTTTTACTAAGGCGTCTAAACGAAGATTAGTGAATCAAAGAAAAGTGTTCCTATTCCATGGATCCAGAAGAAAGATCCAGAAAATCTGATGGGAGTTTGTGAATTGTCGATCATTCCAATCTATCGATAGGTCTTTATTTTTCAGGCAGATAGGGCTGGATTCCTGAGTCAAAACGGTCGATGCGTTTGCTGTGTTCGCTGTTAATTGAAACAACCTTTTCGGATACCGTTCTATCGTTACGTGGTTTATTTAATAAATTCCATTAATGGTGATATAGCACTCGTGGCTTATTTTGGTAATAACTCTTCTTTTACGGGCATTGCCTCACACCCAGCGGTGTGAATACCCTTCAAAATTTTACGCTTTCTTTGATGCGATCATAGAAATAAGACGGTAATATAAATAATGCGGAACGTATTCGATACCTAACCTGAAGCGTTTCCATCGTACTACGCCCTGAACTTAGTGATTAAGGATGAATGATAACGTGAGTCATATCGTCGTAATAAGTCGAGAAGGAGGGATCCCACGTTCCCTTGAGATCCATTTGCACCTGTACAACGATAGAGCTGTTAATTCAAACTTATTGGAAAAAGCAATTGTTGGTTCCAATAAAAAAATGCCTTGCTCGAATAGGTTTCTTGCTGATCTACCATGTGTCACATAGGATATCAGCAATAAATATATTTCAGCAACATCTTTTTATCGGGCGAAACACATTGATTCTTCCCTCTATTTCTTTGTTAGATGTAGCACTCCCGGTACAACTGTAATTAAGAACCATTTTCAATGGGTAGTCAACGGCATATAGTAGCTAGTACACGATCATTAACCAAAGTGTTTCCGCAACTAGCACTGTTGGCAAAGGAGGAAGATGGGGACATCGATATCAGATCCGAGAGAATCACGTTCTTTTTAAGTCACTCCCAATTCTCAACGTTTTGTTGTAACTAAGAATCGGCCAATCGACTAAGCACACTATTGCTACGCGATTTTTTCCCTAATGCAGCCTAGATCTCATATAGCCAGCTTTATTGGGAATTTGGACCCTCTCATTTTAGTAGCTATATACTTGTTGTGAGCACTTTTTCCAGTTTTTCAGGTTTCCATGAATATGCATAAAAGCAAAACACAATATACAATCATTTTTATATCACAACATATAATGATAGTAGATGAATGAAGAAACCTATTACATTGATCTGAAATGCAATTTAAATAGCAGCTAAGGAGAATAGGATATTATAAAAGATTTAAAGTTTAATACAGCAATGCGCGTTTGATTGAACCATTGCTGCTGAGAATATGCAAAAGCTTTTCGCAGATCATTTCACACTCACCAATATATCCGCTGATGCAGCCTTTAGCATACATATTACATTTGCGGTACTAGACTGGCAAAAGCGGACACAGTATTCGAAAACTTTGGTTCATTTGCATTAGTGATCAAAAACGAACGTTATATTATCTTTTCAGTTCAACACTTTATACGAATACATAAGACAAAATAGCGGAATCACATTTAGCGAAGCAAAAACAATTTAATACAAGAGTACTTTTATTAGCAAGTACTCAGTTTTAATGCTGAAAGGTGCATCAAAGAAACTTTTTTTGAATAAGTAAACTAAAAACAACCTTCAAGCGTATCTTGAAGCAGTCGGCTGAACAAGGGATGATTATACTAAATATCTATTCTCTTGTTCGCCGAACATCTCAGACGGTTCCAACAAACTCATTCGAAAAAAAAAAAACGTATCTTTCATGTGTTTTTAGCGCTCTCGGTCCTCTGAAGATTTCAACAGTAAATAGCTGTTACAAAATAGGAATTTCTTTTAATTGGCGAATGAAGTTAGGGTACTTTGTAAGCTCGAAAAGAAGGGATATATACAATCATTATTCATTCTACGGTCACGGCGATAAGTCTTATAGTCTGTTTCCTTTCGTGACTAAGCATCCATCATTCAATTCACCGAAGTGCGGATTATTTTTCGGCTATTCAGGATTGATCCTAATCAAGCAGAAATTCCACTTTCGATATGAATGAAACTAACGGTTGACTGCAAGGCAGATAAATACAGATCGGCGATTTCGAAAATATGCAGGCGCAGGAAAGCACATCGCAGAAAAACGTCACTTAACTAGTACAGTAGCTAACATACTGTATTACACTGTAAAGGAAGACGATTATTGACCTTAGGTCAACAGAGAGCATCTGTGCCGGATGGATCGCGTGCTACTCGAACGGGCACAAATCCAATGTCACCCTGATTTGTGCCCCGATTTTCCGCCAATACGCTCACCTAAACAAATCTCATTCAATGAATCCCTTTCATTCAGATTTGTAAAATACGTTGGTGCAAGTCAAGAGTTTAAGGCATCTTAGAAAATACGATTTTGTGGTGTTACAGTTCTGAGCATTCAAAACATTTGTGTATGTGATTTATTTTCATCAAATTTAAAAAATTCCCAAATGAATTTCGCGTTTGGATTCTGTTATATATCCGTACAAATAACAAATGATTGAAATTATAAACTAACAGATAAAAGTTAGATGGTTTTGCATCATTCGTCAGCATAGCTCTTCAGCTCACCGAAAAAAATGGTCTCCTAAGCACGTCATGTTACCCTCCCCCTTTCCTCCTCCTCTCTTGAACTAATGAGACAGAATATTTCGAAGAATACTGCAAAGCTGAATCCAATTTTATGCTAAAGTTCTGTGTTACTCGTCGAAATAATCCATTAAGCAAAATGACATAGAATACACACAATAAGACTGAGTGATTTACTGAGGACGATGCTAGCCAGATACTTCTACTTTTTTGGCAATGGCATTCAATCGATTCCATGCAAAAAAAAAAAAAAAAACTTTATGACTACAGCAATTTCCCAACATGAATGTTGCTATTAAATATCAACTTCTTTCTTATTATTGAAATAAAGTGCAGCGCTGTCGCCGTTCTGCACATTCATAAATTTGCAGAATTGCATAAATTTGGATTTTCCAACAATCTTTTATAAGCTGCAGAATTAAATAATTCTGCAATGTGCAAAAGACTATTGGAAAATTCAAAATTCTCTCTGCATAAAAAATGTATTCTGATTGCGATTGCATCAAATCTCAAAATTTAGAGATTAAAAAAAAACGAAACTTGAAAATGAAACCTCATATGAGCCGCTTGGTAGTTGAACACACCTAAAATTCCATCGTCGATTATCCTGAAATAAATACGCTTTCTTCATAATGTAGCAGAAAGTTCTGGGTTTCATCTCATGCGTCTATTATTCTAAATAATAAATACTCTTTTCATGTCTCTCACTATCCAGGCAATTTGGCTGAAGATGGTGTTTTCTATGTTTTGTTACTCAGTATTTTTATAAACATTTTTTTCTGAACTTTTCCAATTCATATGTGCAGAAATCAGTTTCTGAAATATAGCTCTATTCCTAATTTGATTACATAAATTCTATGACTAAAGCAAGATGATCAATAAACAGAGGTTCTTCGTAGTGATAAATCATTTGACGCAAAAAAGTTCAATTACTTACCTCGATTCGATCGCCGATACTGATGTCACTTCTTGAATAGAAACAGTTGCGACCCGCTTTGTCGATACAAAGTGCCAAACGCAAACCATCGGTTGCAAAATACTCATAAAAGCAGAAGTAAGCAGCTCCGGCGCTAAGTGGTACGTTGACCGATGTGCTGGCCATTTGATAGGATGCAACACGATCGTTCACAAATGGAGCCACCAGGAATCCACTCATTCCAGCTGGTGGCGAATGTACACCGGTCAACGGATTCGATGAACGTTGTGATAACGCTTTCACCCATCCATTACGTCCCGAACGCCATTTACATTCGGCTTCTGAGTAGAATTTATTCGAATTAAAAATTCGAAAACGGTATTCTTATAGTTGTCCACCTCCGCTTCAATCTATAAACATTATTCCCTAACCCCCTCCCTTTCCCACTCTTGTCGCTCCTCAATCTCATAATGTAATCGCAATAGATTTGTTGAAAAAGTGTTAAAATATCAAATGGAAAACAATACACCGACGAGAAATGAGATGATTATATGGCATTTTATGATAAAGATCCGAGATATTAAAATATCAGGTAAAATCTTCAACCAAGAGTTCTTTTTAGTGTGAGTCGTAACAACAAACTTTCTGGCTAAATAAGCACTACAATTCACAATGACCATTTTCGCTCATTCTTAAGATTTCAAAATAGCGTTTAGTGGCTGGGAGGACAGTTATTTCCTTCGTATTTGACAATCACCTGATGGATTACACGATAGAGTGATACACGTTTCGAAGAGTGCATCGGGTGACGACGTTAGCGAAGGAGGTGATAAACGCGAAGGAGAGCGGTTTAATGTTGACATTGCTGATAGGCTGGGCAAAGATAGCATATCAGGACGAAGCGAATCGAGGGGCACCGGTGTGAGTTCGCCATGCCGACGACTGTCAAGTGCTGCCAATGAGCAGTCTTGCTCAATACGACCATCAACGAAGAGATCTTGCATGAAGATAGCGCCTCCATCCGGAGCCACAAAATTATCACCCATTAGCACTATCTAAAAAAACAACGACATCTCTAATCAATAAATTACAGCCTCACGGGATTAGCAACAAATTTTCTTGCCGCCGAAGTCGCAGAAACTTTTATATCCACAAACAAGACATTGCTTATTTCAGCGAGGAAAAATCATGTATGTAAGTTTGACTGCAATTGATATCTGTTCTATTTGAACAAAAAATGTAAACCATGAACAACCAAATAGCGTTATATCAATATGGAGATGTTTAGAGTCAATGAGGAAATATTTCTAAACTATATTAGGTTAATTTTAATTGGTAGAATTTTCTTATTTGCCGAATATTAGTTATGCGTTTGTTTAACAAAAATTTTATTCTAAACAATCACTCCATCAAGCAGATAGTCGTCGTATTATGACGCAATCTCCTAGATTTATGATGGCCGTCTTTAAGGCAAAGCGTACGCAGAACTTCAGCGCAACCACGTAGATGTTCCATAATGGAAATCCAATTTCTTCCACTTCAACTGTATGCCCTAGTTCAGTGAAAACATAGGTTAACTGCAGAATTACGAAAAAGAAAGCTGTAAATCTTTTCCAACTCAAAAAAATAACCTGGGTAGGAGCCAACGGATCTTTTGGAAGTGGGATATTTACCGTTACCGGTATCCCGTTTTGTATCGGAAATAAATTGCATGTTGAAACCGGCAAATCACTTCGAACGTTACGCGAGCAAATTTGCAGATTTGGCTGCTCATACAATGAGCTCGAGATAGATCGCCACACGGTAGCCGTTAACTGGAGTGGTGAAGTCATGCATAGAATTTGGTCAGAAACCAGTTGGCCAGCTTCCCAGCCGTTACTTCGTTGCGAAGTTAACACTGCTGCCGATGCATCTGTATCGAGTTACTTTGTCAGTTGTTTAGCACGATATGTTAGAATATGTGCACATTTACTGCAAGTACTTTCAATCTATTGACCAGAGTATTTGCCGCTCACTAAATTTCACTCAAGTGAACAGATATCAATACCCATACGCATCTTCAAAAATGCGCATTTCACTTCCCACTCCCCCTTTAAGTGGATTTTCCCTCATAAACGGTTTTCATAAATATACGTGAACATTTGATAGCGCTATAGTATGACCGCTCTTGCCAAAACATATCTGAACACAAGAATTTTTTAGCAATCACAATACGTTTCTGCTAAGTAGTGAAACACTTCGATTACTGCTTATTAAGTTCGCGCGAAGAAAATGATATTTATGCGTCAGATACTACTTGAATTTAAAAATGTTGAACTTTACTATCTTCAAAGGGTGACCTTAGGACATCACTTGCAAAGTTGTAAACAAAAGAATTTCACATTTCTGGGAAACTTAGAACACGAAAGTAACGGCACAAATAATCAAGGTGATATAATGAAAATGAGGCATTACCTCAAGTTATACGATATGGCTTTTGTAATCTGCGCAGCAAAGTGGGCACTATCGTAATTAGATAATGGATAATAAAACGCTAGCAATATTGCGCTTATATTTTAAACCGAAGCAACTACCTGTCGAACTTTTGAAAAAGTCTACTTTTCTGATTGATTTTCAAGTCACTTAAGCGTCTAGATATCCTTCCAAATTCGATAAACCAACCTGAACGAACTTAGCATTCTTTGCATGAGAAAGTTCAAGAACCTGGAAGTGAAGGTGATGCCAGAAAGGCGATGAAACGTTCGACTTCGGGAGATGATGCTCGCACTTTCCAATCAAGTTCATCCTCATTCGTATTGGACCAACGACACGTCTCATCGAATATGTGACAGTTTAACATCGATGACGATGTTATTGTATCAAGACTTGCTTCGGAACGATACGGACCAGGTGGAAGGATATTACCATACGTATTTGTCCCACGATACGCGCCCGTGCCGTAGGCTGCATAACCACCTTCAAGTGAACGCCTTTCGATTTAGTGAGCCAAAATATTAAAGCGTGTCACTTCGCTATTGTCCTTCCCTAATCAGTCCTTACAAACACCTTCTGGATATCGGTCAGACGAGGAAACAATCGCAAAATGTGTACATGCAAATGTAACAATTCACAGACAGCCAATATACTATGGGTTTTGTGCATAAAAAGCAATATTAACGATGGCTAACTCATCACTACACTAACAGACAATAGCATTGTCGAATTCTGTCAGTTTTAAGAATAAAGCAAAATTGAAAATATAGAGAAATGTCATTTGGAATAAACTCTCTCATCAATACAATCAACTTTTTTGCAGACAATATATGACATCTATTTAGTGGTGCTTGTCAAAACGTTGTCGCAATCTTCATAGAAGAATATCGAAAGTCATTTAATGAAAAAATCGATGAACTAATTCTGAGTAAGCTTTTGAATAATTACCAAAATGACTCAAATTTTTCTACAGTTTCAAAGTTGCCTCTACATTTATTGCGACATCAGAAAATAAGCACAGTGTCAAATATTAACACTGACGAAACTGAAATGCAACCTGAGTAAGGTGGGTAGTAGTAGGATTGGCCAAGACCAGCAGGCGGCAGACAAGCGTTACCTTAAAAAAATAAACACTTTGACTTCCGTTTGTTCAATTTTTCCCCGCAAAAATTCACTGCTTTTCGTTTTGCCCTTTAGGTGTTTTGGATGAACTTCTAGACAGCAGCAAAAATCAATGCTTTTGGCGCAAATGTCTCCATGCTGTTGGCACACTTATTCAGCCAAAATGAAATAGTTCTTATTCAGACAACTGTATCATGCTTAAGACAACTATATTTAGCGCACAAAAGAGTCACCCAATTTTATCCATATTATAGTTGAGCATTTTTCTCAGTAAGAAACTCCGATATTTTAGTGTTATAATAAAATAAAGTAATAAAAAGTAATTACTCGTAGTAAAAACGAGCGCTAGAATATGCGACAGTAGCTGGAAGAGGGCCGTTCGCCGCATGACGAATTGAATGGTGAATCTCTTTGCGAGTCAGTGAGCGGCTTTGAGGCGAGTGGGTCACTTGCTTAATCCAGTCACACTCTAATAATAGTGAGCTGGAACTAGAGCTCGTTAATCCGATACTCGCCTTATTTTTCCCTCATTTTACTTTTATTGCCCTCTTTTTAGCGAAAAATATGCTCATCACTACAAAATTTCCATTTAATTTTTAGCACTGTATTTCTGAATAGAATAACCATTATCAGCAAGAACATTTAAAAGCCCTGAAAAGGCTACTCAGGACCATATGCCACGTATACAAGGTTTGAATAGTTAAAAGAAACGGCGTTTCTTCTATTTACGAACTTATGCCTCAATGATAAGCCAACTTATTGAGGTGCATGGAATATTCAGTTCGCCCTTGTTCCTTGAATGCTTCTTTCAAGGATAAACATAGTTGCATAGCGTACGCCCACGTTCATGTGAACATCCCAACGACCTAAACAGTTAGGCTTCATCAGTTAAAACCAGTTCACAGGAACTTCTCATCAAATTTTGGCGTTCAGCTGTGTGAGTTTTGTCGTCTAGGATAAATTCATAAAGAGAGGACACCTGAATGCGGCAAAGTCCGTATTTTGAGTTCGCAAACGAGTAGCGAATGTCCGAATTAAACGCCTTGTTCACAGTTGGCGGTAGTATCAGCCGAGCATATGTGTGCCTCCATTTGTAGGCTTGTAGACTGATTACACGATGAAGATGTAGTGGCTTCCTCATTCGCTTCTATGGTAATGGGCTTCTTTATCGGATGAGTGCTTCGACGCTCGTCATTGCTCGATCGTGGCTTATAACGACGAATTGTTTGTCTCGTTGTTGCCCATACACGTTTCGCTACGGTCGGCTCAGTCTGGAAATAGTTTCTCCTCCGGCTACACTGAATCATCGAATTCGTGATGTAATTTCGAAATTTCTTTAATAATATTATATGATATGCTCTACGTGGCTTTTAATTTTGGCTTGAGACTGAATAAAATTCTGAAAATATGTAAAAATTACTTCCTATTAAGTTAAGTTCATAAACTGTTTCAATTATTCAAATTTCTGTTCTACATTAAAATTACGCAGGTACATTTATGTGCGGCATTTTAAGTTTCTGTTTCATACTTTACGAATTTATATATGCGGCATTTATGCGTCTTTTGGTACGAATGTTCTTGAGAAAAACATTTGAAAACATGCATTGAACTTTTAACTCCACCGCTTAAAGGAATATTTGCAAACACGAAATTACTTCGTGCCAGCCATCTAACTCGATATCACTGCTCCATTTATGGAAAAATACGTTTGCTTGTTTTTTCGAAATGATGTTATAGGATCAATGAAGAATTTGGAGTTCATAAAATTTGCGACTTTTAGTGAAGAAAAAAAACTGGAGTTTTACACTAAAAACTATAATTACAAAATAAAGATCTTTAATTCACAACTAAAAAGCTTGAGTTATATGTGTCAATTCATGCGAAGCGTAAAAAACTGCTCATACAGTTCAGTGCGGATATAGTATTAGTCTCGAATTCATTGTTAAGAATGATCAATTAAACAAGCCTAGCTTTAAAAAAAATTTTTTTGAGCCTGTCATATAGTTTGAAAATATATACATATAAGCAGGACAACGTGTAAAAGTGGCTAGCATGATATAGCTTTCCGGCAATTTTGCGAAGAAAGTCATTTATAATTATACGGATATAACACAGGAGTGAGTCCATTTGTCTATTCGAGAACAGTGAAGAAATAGAACGTTAAAGTGACTGAGTTTTAAAATACCTGCTCTTCAGTTCCAACTAAGCAAAATGCCAATACTGTTACGACAGTGACAATTGACGCAAGAGCCTGAAAATGCTTTGATGATTTATTACTCTCATGTACGAAATACGGCAACAGTTAAGAACAAATCAATAAAAGAATATGCAAGAAAGCATATAAGCCATTCAAAATGGCTATACGTGTACAACGTTTATTGTTCATGCCCTTCTCTTTTCAAATGCTGTTGACTATGTTTGTTTGTGAGAGTGACTTAGCAGTAGTTTTGCACCTAGCACTTGAAACCGTTTTCGTCGCAATTACCTCCTTCGAAATATTACAGATCACTGTAACTCTCCTCTGAATTCGAAATTGAAATTCGCTTCGGAATTAAAATTGAAGTGCTGCACATTCTCAGCTAGCGATAATTGGTGCTCATGAAATATTCACCTCATAATTATCCTAATGCATGTTCGTCAACAGACTTGAGTTTTTCACACCCCTTGCAGGTAACTGTGATTGATTTCAGATGGATTCACAGATCACTTTCCCTTCACGACGTAAACCAACATTTCAGACAGGTAATTATGAAAGAGATTATATTAGCTCTAGTATATTATGATTACATTCCGAAAAACCTCTAGTAGAAGGATATTATAGACGCTGTCATCAAATCACAGCAATCATTACTGACTATTGATGTTAAAAATATATGTAAAACCCTTCAGCGAGAAATTTCTAAGTTACTCTCGGATTGTTCTCAACTTTCACGACTCTCCAGGCCACACAACACCTTGTAACAAATATTGCAAATAGCTATTACCCTTGAAGATGCTCCCCTCATGTGTCGGAAAAAAAACTTGGAGTTTAGCCGCATAAGCTAATCAGTGAATTCGACTAATTTGCGCGACCGACATGCCTCCTCTATATCATACAAGCTGGAACATGCACTTATGACAACAAAATGGGTGCAGGTTGGCAGGCAGAAAAACGACGATCTACAGCTTTTGACATTTCAGATATTTTTTTCGGTGTTTAGAGTGTTAAACAAAAAAAAGCTAAAACAATGTCAATTACTTTCGTTGTACAACTTCTAAAAGATGGGATAACTGTGGTTGGAAAAAATATTTTCACATTTCCAATATTGATCACAATTTTTGTACCTCTGCGGTACGAAAATATGCAAGCCGAAAAATTTCATTTGGAAATTCGTACTTTGTTGAGAAGCACAAAAAATCATTTGCCGATTTCGGATATGTGTAGTGCCTGAGAGCGAATGTCTTTGCATATAAGGTCGCCACAGTGGTCGGCAGCCAAAAGACAGCCTACGAGAATAATGACGAGTAAACCTGCCTTATCCCTAGCCCAACGTTAAGAACTGCTCACAAACACAACTTACTATCACTGCGATGTTAGTTCGACTTCACATAACTCGAGCAATAACGTTAAGAAAATAAATATTGCACACCAAATAAAGACTGCAGCCGAATGCGTTCACATCGTAAATGCTCAACGAGATGCACAACACTAGCAGAGAGGCGCTAACGAGGAAAACGACTATCAAAGCGTTCATCCGATTCGATCGACCATCAGATATGTTAGTAACGAAATGCCTGAAACAGATACTGCATGAATAAACAATGCCTAAGGCAAATACCTCGTCAACAAGCAAAACAAGCGGCAAGCGCAGTAGTTGTTCCTATCGTCTGTTCTTTGAGGGAAAAATAGCACAAATGATCACCTATACGATTTACTACATAGCTGATCAAAACGTTTGCAATCACTATCAGTTGGCAGTCAACTTGCAAGACTGTACGCGTATTTGTTCGTATGTCCATTCGAATCAAACGCATCGACGGTCATCAATCTCGACTGCTGTTAGCCACGGCTGCGACTTTGACCACGTCTAATAGACACTACTGGCAACCACTACAATTTATGGCGGCGGTATTGCGAAACACAACGCAATACATCCACATCAAGTATTAGGCCGATGATCACGCGTTTAAAACACAGCAACATGCAAACGTGATCACCCCTTAACACTGAAAATCCGTTTTCTTTTGTTCACTGAAGCACAGAGATTTAAAAATGTTACCTTTACACAGCGAATTTCATGAAGTTGAGGAGCCAATCTGTCTACAAGGCTGTTCCACTGATGGAAGGTCCGCGCGTAAAGCCCCGTTCGCCAGAAAAATTCATAAAGGAAGAGCGAGCTATAAATACGCACATGCAAACGACCCTTTATCAAAGCGGTGGATGGGAAAAAAGCTTCCTGCGTACCCATTGTAAACAAACAAGGGCATACAGAGACGTGATTTCTTTAAACCACCGAACTTGAGATTTAGTGCTGCTCTCTCGAGGCTAAATAGAACACTATCTCATATTCGGACGTTGCATATATAACATGAAGCTCGCGAATGTCGACATTTCAGCACACTTCGACAGCTGCTAAAATTGATGTAGATGGCAAAAAAAAATGTAAGTAAAGTTTACGCAGGGAAAAACAACTATCAATTGAATCGAAAAAGAAAAAGCTCCTAATTGCCGTAAACTCAGTATCTGCACGGCTGCCAAAGATCAAACATTACGCATGCTATTATCTATGATTAAAGAATGTGATCTGTCAAATTCTCGATACGACATTTCCGATATTTACGGAGGCGTTGCATGCTCCTCCGTATTTGAAACGACTAGGAACCACCTTTCTGAAATTGAACAATTTTATAGCATGCCGCAATATCCTGTTTCGGCGTTCAACCCGCTGTTAACGTTAACAGGCTGCTTGCGCGAACAGATAACAAACTTAGAAGGCCGTAACTGCTAGTTATGTGTTATGTTGATTTTCTAGAGTAGCGCCCAATTGCCCTGAAGCGATGAGAACGCCTGGATACGACTAGACTGCACCAGACTAGAACTACGCTGAACTGCGTATGTTCATAGAGCGATGGCATGCTATAAATTGTGGTGAGTAGAGACGAAGAAACACTTTTAGCAAGAGGGCACATTGAACTTAACACTCATCGACGCGTAAATAATACAGATGTGCTTCCCACGCACTGTTGCATAAAAACCACTCAACGAAGAATTTCCACCTCACATTAAGTCAGATGTTTTATCGCTAGAAGCATCCAACTGCGAAATTTGAAACATACTTTTCGCATGTACTCATCCGTTAAATGTATCCGCTTTATCAAAGAAGTCGTGTCATATCGTGTAACTTTGCAATCATTTATCCATCACTCCGTGCTTCGAGATTGTTTTCATGGAACAATTTTCTTCGAAACACTTCTTTTTCAATAATATACAAGGAACAGGAATTTCACAATTCTTACATGCCCACATAGGAAACATAACGATGAATTGGTCAAAATTGACTGCTAAAATCGATGAAACAACTCCAGAAGCGTGCCACTAAGGCTATTCGTCTTATACTCGTTTTTGCAAACTCGCCTTACGATAAATGGAAAGACTTTGCGAAAAGAATTCAAAGAATGGTGCAAGTCATGTTTCATAAAATATTTTCGGCGTTAATCCCATACGTAATGCTGAAATGTGGTTCGAAGTTGACAATGGACTTTTAGGCTCGCATAGTAATAAAAACGGATCAGTTTGAACGATTTATGTCAGCCGGATTCTTTAATAATTGCAGTTCGGAACCAATCGCTTCAACGTTGCAAACAAACAATCCATTACCAATTCATCCACGAAGTCTGTGGAGTTCGCATTTAGCGAACATGGGTAGCACGATCAGCGGTAGCATCAGACCACGACAATCCTCGCACTAAGCGCATTTAGCTGCTGATAGAACACCCAGGCTAGGTGCTAGCACCAACTGGAAAATTTCAAACACCTACGCCATGTTTCATTGAACTCAAAAACGATGAAAAACCATACCGCGCACTACTGCAATTTAGTGAATACAACAATAGTGCACATAGATTGCATGGGATTTAAGCGAAGAAGAAAAAAAACAACAACAACGAATTACCCTATCAAATAAATTATGGGAAAGAATCATAGATTGTGAGAAAAATATAAGTTTCACACTGGAAAGCGTCATATGCATGGTCAATTTATGAACAAGCAATGAACAACAACTGCAATAAATATCAGTCTATCGAAACAAAGCAGTGTATTATTAAGAGCACAAAATGCGTTTAAATCGAAGAATTAGAACAAAAGAACGTTCATTCTTTCGGAGTGATTTGATACCCATGAACGTAACCATTGCTGATTCCTCCCTCATGAATGACCCAACCCATCATAATACAAGTGGCCGGCCATTACTAAGAAACCTTCCTGACTAAAATGTGGATATGCACCATTGAATAAGATTTCAGGCCCCATAAAAACAATGGCGCACTTCCCAACACAAAAAAAGCATCAATTATGCTCACTGCGTTCGAACAATTTGTCGCCTGTGTGAGTGGACACTGTTAATGATAATGTTTTTACCATCAGTCAGGTGTGGGCGCACCTTTCACTTCACCTCGCATAACGGAATTTCACATGGTTATAGCTATAAGCAATAATTCAAGTTACGGATCTTCTAAACTCTTTGTTTAATCAAGACTAGCCATATGAGTGCAATTGAGCTATGCAGGTCTCATTTTCTTTATCACTGCTTTCAGCGACACCTAGCGCCTCCTTGCAAAAATCCAATGAAATCAATTCCAGGAAGCAATCCACAAGCCCAGCAACCGATTACGCCACACAGTAAAAGTTTTAATCATTAAGCCAAGAATGCAAGTGCAAGCCTGAGGTAGCAGGGAGCAAATAATATTCACAGCTTTTGACAAAGCAGATTTTTATGCATTCCGCTACCAATAACCACACAAACTTTGTAATTCCTTCTGCGTGGTGAAAATTAGAGTCTTTTTGGAATGCAAGAACTTTATGGATTGGCCAACAGATAGGATCGTCCAGAAAGGAAGGTTCTCATCATACAAACCAAAACTGTTTGAATGCTCCAAATTTGCGCACTTGATGCTGTTTGTAATGTTCAAGGATTTTAAAGAACCTGAGCGTTCTAAAATCAAACGAAACAACCCTCCAAAATTTATTTACTATTGGTAGTCACAGCTTTCTTTAGCTTCTCTCGAATTGGACCATGTAGCCTTTGGCTGCGATAATCGATCGACCACGTACCCATACGGTGTACCTGGAAACATAGTGCCGTCCTTCTAAAAGAAAAGTGACATAAATGGGCAGCAAAGTTTGTTATAAAAGACTTCTACCATTGAATGCCTCTCATCCAGTAAGAGAGATACTGGCTAGGCCGTTCGTCGCTCTCGATGTAGAATTCTGGAAAGCTTTTTGAATAGAAAACTGCCAAAGGCAGTTGCTATCTGCCGACAGTCTGCTTGATATCATCAATAAATATTAATGTTAAGAATTCCAACGTTATTTAAGCATAAACGCAGGAAACTAGAAAAATTTATGTATGACTGGAAGTTTAACAAGGGTCCCTTCTTACTGACAACAATAACGATGAAGTATTCATAGAAGGGACTTCATAGAAGGAAATTCACAACAGCTACCTGCTTGCCCAAGAAGGCTTGTAATCGTGGTCACAGAGCGGATATTTTTCGTTGCTGCAGATATCCTTGAGTCCGTCTGCCGTGATGAATGGTTTGGGATCATTGTGCGTCAGCAGCTGTATATCGTTTTCACGCGCATAATCTTGCAGCTCTTTCGGAACCTTGAAAACTCTCTCACTTTACAATTAATGCTATGTAGATAACGAATACTTCAGAGGAACGTAAATTTCAAGAAAAAGAGCAGCCACGAATAGTCATTCTCGAAAACTTTAGAATAGAAAGACAGTTGGAAAACATTAAGACTTGGAAACATAAAAATAATCACTTGTTGTTCTAAAATTTATATGAAGAAAATTAATGTCCTTCAACGACATGCGACAAAAAATTTTTTTTCGCAGAGAAACTCACTGAGCAGCATCCAGCAATATTGAAATGTGCGATACGCGGCTTAATCTCCGCTCCATCATACAACGCTTTCAGATGGTTCAGGTCGAAATCTGCAACGCCAACCGTCGAAATTTCCCCATTCTTAACGAGTGCTTCGATCTTTTCCCATATAGAGATGATGTTCTCAACCCAATTTTTGAGTTCCTTATCTTCGCTATCCTCAGTCTCTGGTTTAAAGTTATTAAACGACATTATTAGCTGCTCGATACTCTCCACGCCCAATAGGCTCTTCGTCGCTTTCAAACAGTCAGTCACCTGAAGTGAACGTTTAACTGAATGTATACAAATGATATATGCACTCATGAATGGGCTTTCAAAATGCTTGCCAGAAAGGTAGCTTTTCGACACTAAATGAATCCAAAGTCACCTCAGTTGCTATTATAGTCCAATAATTACAGACGGCACAGCCAAGAAGGAATCCATGTCAAAAAAATGAAATGATTCACGATCCTTTCTCTACAAACGAAGGAATCACCGAAGAAAGTGATAGAAGGCAAAAGCAAACGAAAGAAAAGACCTGACTGAAATCGGATGACGACATAAACACCTTCAGAGTGATTTTTAGATCGTTGCGTGGATAATTGTTGGTTTCCATAGCAGCTAGTGAGATCGTTTGGTCGTTACTATAAAAAAGAATTTGCCTTTGAAAGTATTGCCCCAATGTTGTGCCAATAAGCTAAAAGTTATCAAAGACATTAGCAATATTTTACAGTGAATACTTCAGTCCTGAGGCGGTCACACTCAGCGGCTAATTTCGCTGTTCACTAACCCCTGGCCTATCAAACAATATGAAGGATATGCGGAATATGCAAGTTTCTTGAACAGACTTCACGAAGAGTCTATTTAGTTATTTACTTCATAGTCAAAATGTTCGTGCACGCACATCACTGGGAAGAGAAATTACGAGTAGCAATACATTAAACACTTTCCTACCGACAACTGCCTATGCCGTGATCATAGAGCTGCATGACATGTGCAATAGATTACGCCTGATTACATGAAATGACGAATCGACATCACTATCACAGCTGCGGTATACGATAAAACGCGCAGAACATACAATGCACACAACACTTGAGGCGCATAGAATAACCTCTCCTCTTATTACTTATGTTAAAAACAAACGAGATGACAATGTACGAAAACGTTTACCAATTGGATTTGATCTGCTGACCGCATATACGCTAAAAGGGAAAATGCAAACATCTTTCGCTTTCAGGAAAACATAGGGGTGAAACCTGTTGGTGCCACTTAATTACCATTTCCAGCATGTTGAGCAATTTTTCGATAAACCACTTTTTCTCTTAAAGAAAACTTCAGTAAATTAAGGCCATTTACGAGCGGCACTTGTAAATAAGCATATCCCAAAATTCGGAACAAGCATCGTGGGTGGTCCTCATCATTAGCACACTACTCGTGGTTTTTTCGTAACCTAACGTCGTAAGCGGCTGAAATTCAAACAAGGAAACATCGTAGCCGTTACTGTTCACTTCATTCTCACCAATTTGTCGGTTCACGCAAATCTCAGAAATCACTCCTTTTAGCCAAGCTACGTAGAACATGAGCATGGCGATTTCGCGACAGTTCGGTTATCACTGGACTCAGCGCTCGATGAAAAAAGCATTTTTTAAACACCGACCCATACTAATCCTTTCCAGTAATCTGGGAACGAGGGACCGAAACCAAATTATCGACTGATTCTGAGCTAGTCCAAGTGGCTAATAGATTACCAACAATTAGACCACACATAGCTGACTGAATGGCAAAATTAGAGTTATTCAGATTACACAATGAATATAAATCCTTGCGAAAGTGCAGTTTAACACAAATTTGGTCACGAAAAAAACATAGTTCGTTTTCGTGAGTGAATATTATGAAACCACAGAGTTCGACCATCAACGACAGAAATCCAAACTACGTTCATGATACGTGCGGCTACGAAATATGTAGTTTGCACATAAAGTATCCCGTGTGTGCCCTTTCTGAATCACTTATATAGATGCAGCGTCTCACAAATTAAGCAACGAAGAGAAAAATGGGAGAAAGATGTTTGAAACGTGCTTGGGGAGGCCTGCTGATCAATTCACAACGGAAAGTTCACATTGGTCGGTGGTTGAACCAACACACGTCTGAACTGACATCTGCGAAACTGTAAATGACTGATTTCATAGGCGATGAGGAGCACGTGGAAGGATTCAGATATAACTGTAGCCATTCCTTTTTTTTTGATTATGTTGTTGCCCCTCTTTCGATGATCTCATAGTTTAGCGTCAATCCCTCAAGACGCCGATGCTTCAGGCGAGCCCCTTGGCAAACTTTGTCTATGTCTTATCGCTCACTAAAAAATATGAATTAAAGTCAACTGAATTTTTGCCGCATTAGTAGTTGGTAGGCATTATTTTGATAATCTCGTAGCGTATTGGTAAAGTGTTCGCGCATTATTCCCTGGTGTATATCTATTCCAATTTGAGCTCGGATACTGCTGGCTTTTTTCTCACCGATGACTTCTAACTACTCCTGTTCATAGGGGTGCGGTACGTTCACTAAACAAAACTTCACACTAATTTTTCGACAAAGCATATCGAGTATGACAGTAGATGGAAATGGTTTCTGCCTGCAGAATGGATTTTTAGCCGGTTGTTCCGAGCGCTTTCTCTCATCAGCTAAGAATTCAAAGTTTAGAAACATCTAATGTTAGGAGTTAACTTAAGAACTACAAACGAAATAGGACTAATGAAAAAATACTGAACGTTGCAGTTTCAATCAAACTCCATAGCTCACACAAAAAAAAGAGGAGTAAAGTAACGCATGCTATGGAAAAATAAAATATAATTAAATTAGATCATGCAATTCTGTTCCACATCCTGTCGAGTCACGTTATCTGTCACTCATAGCCTCTTTGACTCATGAAGTGACCGACTGACAAAGAATGCTTCACTTCAGCAGAATTTCAACTGCAACGACGGACATGTAAGTTTTCTGCAAGTTCGTGTTCCATAGGTTCGTTTGCTATTGAAGCTTTGCAGAAACGAAACAATCATCAGCAATTTGTTATACTACAAATCCAAAAGGCCATGAAAGCGCAGTAGCAAAACCACAAACTCTCAAGCAGTAAGTGCCTCATGAACTACTGAACTACGTTGGCAGTATCGCCATCGATAACAAACGTTGTTGTACGTATATATAATATATATATCCTTTTAGAGGGAACGGCCACAAAACTTTCTTCGTGGCTACCACCTCTAGTTACCATTAATCATAAGATGATTCTCGAATTTCCACAGTCGAGAAATCCATTTGTCTCGAAACGACCAAATATCACTGGGGATAAATTCAGAAAGACAAGCTGAAAATGAATAATCGAAAGTTTAAGCCAACAACAATGCTGCTTGATGTTGAATAAAGACGACGTTTTGCATTAAAATAAAAAAAAAAGAAAAAAAACAGCATCACGAGCTAGATGGGACAAGGTTAAACTGCAAATTCAATGACAGGCTAAGCAAAACTTTTCCAAAAGCAACAAAAGAAGAGAATATGTTGATAAACCCTTTGCTTTCTAATGGTTTTGCTCAACTCCCATTCGTATTCCACTGTGAAAGAGCAGAAAAGACATCCGCAGCATAATATAAAAACAGTACCTGCATCCTTCTCTGCCTTATTTCAGTTCCCTTTACCGACCCTTCATTCAAGGTAGGTAAACCTCAAATGCTTTAGTGCCATCAGAAAAATTATTTTCGGAAAAAGGTTGACAGCACCGATCAGCCATCCTATACAATGTCCTGGCTTTTATGTCAGCATACGTGGTGAAAGCTCAGAAGAGACTTTTCCCACGGAAAAATTTTTGCTCGCGACTTAAACATCTCAGCAAGGAGGCTTCATTTTGCAATTCTCTTAGAAATTATTCGACGATCTCAGTGATAGATACGAGTGCCTCGTATTAGCTTCTAGTCAAGAATTGCACAAAGCAGGTAGCAATCCGAGGGTCGTGATGATGATAAATCTTATCATGGCAAAAAAAAATTATGTGAGCATGAACAGCAAGAACGAGCAAAACGTTAGCAAAGTTGCAATTTAGGTGAATAGGAAAAGATCTATTTACGAATCCCTTCCTGCAGATGAACGGCATATCCGTTAATAGTGAAGCAAATTGATGAATCAAATCAGCAAAAGTAACCGAAACTGAGCAGAAAAAAACGTGGAAATCGTCGAAGACAATAGACTGAAGAGAATGTTATAAAACGTTTGGCACTGTTTTCATCACTTGCAAGATGTGGAAATCAATCATACACAAGAATTACGCAGAAGTTTATGTCATGCTCACTTTCTGCACTACATAAATGCGCCACATGCGTAACCCAAAGTATTCCCTATACACAACGCGGATCACTGTTATTCCTTTTTGTTTTATGAGTTAAAGTTTACAATACCAGACATACAGCACAGCACATCTTAATTAATTCAGCATTTATATATTCCAAACGCACTATCAGTAACAACTTTTACCTCTGACACACAATAAATGCCTCCCTTTTCCATTCATCTCTCACTGTACATTACAGTCAGAACTTACACTGCCCTTCTCGAATGCAAAAGTTTGCAAAAAGATGTGCGATTCCCTATAGATCCGCTCTTAAAGAACTCCCACCCTTCTTTGAGCGTTTTGCACTCGCCCACTATATCTCCAGTTTTTAAATATCGTACAAATGGCTTTATAAGCAGCGGACGGGATATCGTTTGATGAAGTTAGCATATTTTTGCACTGACAGTTGATTGGTACCCGCAGTTAATTAGAGGCGCGAGTAAAGCATTTCTTGTTGTGCCATTAGCAGGAAATCTTTTACTAATTTCATCTTATACTAATTCTGTGGTTCGTAGATGAGATTATAATAACGTACCACAGCCATTCCTTCAAGCCAGTCATCTCGAGTTGGGCAGATAGAGATAGAAAAAGGGTACAATACTAAATTTGTGCTACCTCCTTACATTCGGCAACCGAAATTAAGGTGCAGCTTTCTCAGCGTTGTCGCTGTTACAATGATGGACGAAGTGATACTTTAAGACAGAGTTAAGAGATAGCTTTGAAAACAGGCAAGATGATCTGAAAAAAATTCACGCTTGAGAAAGACCCTTTCACCTCTACCTCACTCCGACACCCCTTTATGTTATTGGAAAGCATAAAATCGCGATAAGTGGAACGGATAGAAACGCATCCACATGAAAGACAGCTAATCGTCCAAAATCGACAGAACTGCATATTTGCATGAAAATCGTGTATTCCTCATCGTTCTATTATATTCAAAACAAATTGGAACAAAATCACATGTGCAAACCAAATACCACGCAAGAAACCATATACCTGCGGAAGAGAGAATGGCATTATAGAGTATTTAGTGCATAGGTTACCGCACTTGGAATAGCTAAACTTTTCCAAATCCAAGGACTCATCAGAAATGCCCCTCCCCCTTGCCAACGTCAAAAACAAAGTGCAGTATTACTCCATCCGCTGTCATCTAATATTACATGAAACAACACTTCATAAAAGCTTCTTCCAACTTATTTCTGCGATTAGGCAAAAAACTGACGATAAATAGAAGAAGAAGACTAACGTAAAATGTAGATCGCTTCGTTTGTTGAGCTCAATTTGAAGCGCTGCTACAAGCTCTTCAGCGGAGTCTTTGCATGCACGACGCTTTAATTCACCACAACTATTGATGTTGCCCGTGTTAAGGCGGAATACTCGCAATTCGCTCTTATTATACGCCTTCTTGTCCACCATGTTTCCCTGCAAACCAACTTGTCCACCAATCTACGTTGATTTATTCATTTACTTCAATGTCGACAACTGGAAAACCATATAAAAAGCATTTAAGCATGATTATTAAGTAAACGAGAGGCTACAAATAGGGAAAAGTGACATTCAATACATGAAAGAGACAGTGATGTGTAAATCGAAATGACTCAGCCACAGTTTACACACACTGCAGGAGTGGATGCATCAATGATATCTGCAGCAGTTAGATCGCAGATTCGTTAACCATGAAGTTGGAAGCTATGCAAAAGTTTGCTTATGCTACATTATTTTTTTTTTCTGGCGAACTCAAACAAAGTCCACCTCGATTATGTGCAGAAATTTATCGACAATCACAAGATTTCAAGCCGAAAAGAAAAAACCGCACATGTGCGTAAAATATGGTTGTGGCGATGTCCCTCATTATGGCCTTGTCACTTCTTCACTCCTTGAAATTTTTTTTTTGTTTGTTTTCAAAGGGCCACTAGTCATTCATTAAGTAGCTGCCAAACTGCTGTTAACTGAAGGCAAACGGACTAACAGTAGAAGTGTCACTGATCAATTCACCTATAACACGTCCATATATCAGCATGCCATTAGATTCTATATTAAAAATAATTCCCAACCACTTCCGAAATTTCATTATTGCTTAGGGAATAAAAGAACTATGCAGAAGCAATCCTATCTCTCTAAGTGCACATCAGGATCCAAAAAAAGAATCGCCGAAGCGCCGACAACTGAAGAAGGTAACAGAATGCTGCGTCCCTTCAAATTTAGAAATAGTGTCTCTTGATAAAATTCTACTGGGTATGTTCTTATATTACAACCCATAACTGCCCAGAGTCATTTATACAGTGTTTTAATAATAATTAACTACACCGTTTTCGTGGTAGAATTTTGCTGGAAGCACAGCACTGCCTTTGCTTAGAGCTTTGGCTTACTTAAAAATAAAGGGATATGTAATTTTGTGACACTGATTTATCCACCTTCCTCTCTTGAAATATACCGCATAGATATTTTAGAAACATCCCACTGAGAACATCCTAACGAGCACAATTAAACCCAACTACAAACGTTTATCACTGATGCCACACTTCACCACGTACCGACGGAATTACTGACTTGAAATTCATAAAAAAGGTGAACAAGCACAGGCGCGTGACACAAATTACTTGCCGAAAAATGGCACAAACGGCGTAAAACTCTGGGAAATCGATAACAGAAACAAGCAAAAGAATGCTATTGCATCACACACAGCAGTCATCGCTGCAGCTGTTTGGCAATGTCTATTCCTATACATGGGTACTACAGAAACAAAAGAAAATAGACACAACCGGAATAGTGGCGCTTGCCGTTGGTATGGCGTTGCACGTATAAATGCCTTATAGTGGTATCTGCAACTAGCACATCATTCATACATGGCTTGTATTTTGGACTGCAGTGGAGTCGTTAGATCTGCAGAGTTCGTGGCAGTCACAATTAAGTGAAAAAAGGAACAGGTAAAGCGGCACGATACGCGCTTTTTAAACCGTGGTCCCAGAAGTTACAAATAGGCAACAAAATAGGAACAATAGCACATTCGGGCTTTATAAAAAACGATCACCTGCAAGACTTTTCTATTTAAAAAAAAGGAAAAAGAAAAACTCGCTTTTTCCCACTCGAGAAGCTGCAAAATGTACGCATATCTTGGGCACATTTACATGTCTATAAGCGTCAGCAGCTCCTTTCGAACTCGTGTTTGAACTTAAGAAGTGATATAGGCCGTAATCGTGTGCTAGGGATTATATCCACCAATGTACTTAAGTCCAAACTCTCTTATTGATATTCAGATGCATAGGTATAAACCCGCAACAGGTTTTGCAGATGCAAGTATAAATAGCGCACAAGTAGCAAGAGAGAGTAACAGTTAGACCACGCAACCATCACACCTAACGATGCTAAACCGTATAACTCCCATAACAACTCTCAAAAATCCGCTAATTCATTTACCTACGAGAAACCACCCTAACAAACAATATGCAAGCCTTCCTCCCACCATCCAGAGCATGAAAGTATTTGTTAGGTTATGGGTGTGCCGTCATTTGATCTTTTTATCGACCTGTGACAGGAAATATTTTGACATTCAAACGGAACACGCATATTGCAGCGTTCTAATATACTCGATTTGTGGACTGCTACGACTCATCCGCATTCAGTATTCGGGAGAAGCGCCACTTCTCTATTAAAATCCAGAAAACCCAACCCAAGTATTTATACTACCATCTTTCACTAATCAAAGTGATTTACGTATTAGTCGCTGCTTTTTCCTCCATTTCCAGAGAATTTGACTGCAAGGGATTAGCCGACTTCCGAATCCACTGAAATACGTGCGTACCTTGTCAACGCAACATTATCACAAAACCAGCAAATTGTCATCTGATTCTTTCGATAGTCATGGCACATTAGTGATCGGAAGCTTCTGCTAATGGGTATTGATGAAACAAAGCAAGAACAAATGTATTCTCACTCAAAAAGTAACACACAAAAAATGCGAACATTAAAGGCAATATTTTGTGGTCACACTATAACAAATGAGCATTCCGCAATATACGCCTAGATATGAGAAGTCCACTAAGGTACGACACAACTGTAAAATCTTACGTAAGTATCACAGGAAATAGTACCGTGAAAAAAAAGATAGGTGTTCAAACCCTTCTAAGGAACCGTAGTAAGTTGAAACAACATAACGTATAAGTTGACGGTATGGAGCAAGTTTTGCATAGACATCAAGTGATAGGGCAATAAAGTGTGCATTTGAGTCAATGCAGTAAAAATTGGAGAACTGCTATTTGTAATTCGATCATGGAATGCAATCAAGAATCTGCTCGAGCAAACATTGACCCTACTCTTATGCTCACGTTACAACCAGAAATAAACCACTATTCCCTACCTCTCTCTTCCCCTCGCCCCCATTTTTTTATCATTATGTTCGAACAACTTCAGATCATCTATATTTAAAGTTCTATAAGAAAAAATAATTTACTGTTGAAATTTCAGAAGATGGCTTTTTTTCATGCCGCAACAAATGACACTTCTCCTCCTGTCGGATCAGAAAATGCGCAAAAATGATTGCTTTTTTGCCATGCATTTGAAAAGTTCCATGAACTCCTTTCTTCAAATGAATTATATCTTGCAAATCTTGCATGAAGAAACGAATTTCAACCACTCACTTGTAGTATACAACAATATCAAAGGCTGGGCATTACTATCTTTGCTGCTATAACCATTCAAGCGAAAAAATACTAAGAAAGTCAACTATTCTTTCATTATGAATTCGGACCTGTTTGAAAGTGCACGCGCTTTTATCACAAAGAAAAAGAAAAAACATAATAAATAAATAAATAAATGAACAAATAAATGAATAACAAATAAATAAGTAAATAAACGAATAAATGAACAAATAAATGGAAAAATGAATTAATTAATTAACTAATTAATTAATTAAGTAAATAAAATAAATAAACAAATAAATGAATAAATAAATAAATAAATTAATTAATTAACTAAATAGACCAACTGAATAAATAAATAAATAAATAAATAAATAAATAAATGAATAAATAAATAAATGAATAAATGAATAAATAAATAAATAAATAAATAAATAAATAAATGAGTGAATAAATGAATGAATAAATAAATAGGTGAATAAATAAATAAATAAATAAATAAATGGATAAATAAACAAAAATAGATAAATAAATAAATAAATGAGTGAATAAATAAAGAAATAAATAAATAAATGAATAAATAAATGAATAAATGAATAAATAAATGAATAAATAAATAGATTAATTAATTAATTAATTAATTAGTTAATTAATTAATAAACAAATGAATGAATGTACGAATAAATAAATAAATAAATAAATAAATAAATAAATAAATAAATAAATAAATAAATAAATAAATAAATAAATAAATAAATAAATAAATAAATAAATAAATAAATAAATAAATAAATAAATAAATAAATAAATAAATAAATAAATAAATAAATAAATAAATAAATAAATAAATAAATAAATAAATAAATAAATAAATAAATAAATAAATAAATAAATAAATAAATAAATAAATAAATAAATAAATAAATAAATAAATAAATAAATAAATAAATAAATAAATAAATAAATAAATAAATAAATAAATAAATAAATAAATAAATAAATAAATAAATAAATAAATAAATAAATAAATAAATAAATAACGACGAAACGTCAACTTGCACTGCAGTTTGATTAACGCGTCAATTATTTATTCATAAGGTAAACAAACTTCTTTCACTATACTCAATATTAGATTAAATGGATCATTCTACAGCTCATAACTATTGCCTAATAAATGCTCATTTGCACCAAAGTTTGGATAGTTCGGCATCACGAAAACAGCTAGCAGCTCAATTCCCACATTGATGCCGACAACACCTCCCGCTTACTAACGCTCGTTCGTGAAGCAAGTTAGGCATGTGAGAGACATCTCTCAGGTAGGGGCCAAAGTATCTCGATACAATTTGAGGGCAACAGAACTTCGACTTTGCAAAACTCGATCGAGCAGATGGCAACATGTGCACCTTTGCCGACCAATTTCATATCGTCAGAAAAATTGAAATACGCACAATGACTTCATTCATAGACAACCGAAAAAACCACTCATTCAAAATCTTTAACGAGTCATCCATGTCCATGATATTCGAATTGCTCAAAATAAAAATCCGATCAGCTGCAACGTGTTTGCAAATTTCCAGGAGCATATGAGAGACTACAACTTTTTTGGACGTCTGCGGGCCAATGCTGAAAACTCGCTACATTCTCAGCTTTCCCACCAGTAGCGTTTTTCTCACGTTTTAGTCCCACAAATGCATAGTGGGAACGTGTCTCACTGGGCGACGCATACGAACCGAGCCACTCCAAATCCGAACTTTCGACCATCCGCCTGTCGAATCCTACACAGTGCCGAGAATATGCCTTGGTCGATCACGTTCTCGGAAACAACTTGCTCATTGCGCGACTTCCTATCCCAATAGCTACTGTCAGCAGCTAACAGAACAATGTTCAAAGTGTTGCTGAGTTAATAAGTGACCTCTTCTTTCAAGATCTTGCGACCACGATTGCTTCGAATGCAATGATTCTTGTAACTTGGAAGAAAGTTAAGCGCATGGTATCAGTTGTTAGCTGATGCTGAAGCAGTGTTAGTTCCTTAACAAAATTTTACGTCGAAAGTTTTTCTGCATAGAATCAATTCTCGCATTGCTAAAGAAACTGCGTATGGCATTTGCCAAGTAATTTTAAAATGGAGCGCTTGTTTTGTCGCATGCGACCTTTAACAACGCTCGCCATATGCAATGATAAGACACAACAAGACGGTATCAGCAGATAAATGTATTTGTAAAACAATCTCCCCTCAGCGAAAACAACCAAACTGTCATAAAGGCATCATTATAAAGCAGAGACAATAAATATGACCGATATTACGACGATTGCTCGGGAATGTAGTGTTTGCCGTGATACGAAACGAAACGAACAAAACAAAAAAAAAAACAAAAAAAAACAGGGCTTACGGAGACGGGAGGCACCGGAACGAAAGCATCACTCCTCATATACAGCAAACCAAATGGATATAAGCATGCATACCGAGTAGCACCTCGATCGTCGTCCGCATACAACATTATGAGTGAGTCTATAGTTAACTCAACTCGGTGTTCAGAGGACGCCACTACTGTCGAGCAGCACAATCATTTAGATGAATAGAAATCACTTGCACATCGATTAAGCATTACAACTACGAGCAACGTGAATCGCATCGCACGGTTGAAAACTCAAAACGAACATTAGCAAACAAAATAAAAACTGGGACGCGTGCTTATGCATTTATATGCTCTACTTGGAAATCCCGTCTCATCCATTACATTAGAAATGAAGTAAACACGCTTGCAGATAAGCGTAGTAAGTATGTGCAAATACGCACATGTACGCCGTGTAAAGGCAACAAGTAGAGAACGGCTCAGTTATGTGCGAATCCTGTCGGGCTGCAGTGCGTCAACAAATATTTTCACACATTTTTTTAAATCTACAATTTAGCGGGAAGCATATCAGCTCTTTATTTAATTCTGGCGAACTATACCATCATACTTTTGTTGGAGCCTGGCTAAACTCTGCATTACCCTCTCTCGACGAAAAAAGCCCGCAACGAATACAATTGTTGTCATACTGCGCCCAGCACCGCATGAAGACAAGACGGCGAGTAAGGCAAATCGACTGAACACTTGTGAGGACCTCACACGAAGCAGCACGCGCGCAATCGTCTATTTACTCCTTCAGCGGTGGACCACGCTTGAGGTCGTCAGTAAGGTCCGAACCTGCAAACAGCGTTGCTTAATATTAATATCCACACTACAACGAAATTGAGAAGCTTGCGATGTGGACAGTGGATTTTGAAAATGAAAGTGTCGATGATGGCTTATCGCTTGATGTGACAACGCCCAGATTCAACGTTTTTTCGAAAACTTTATGCATAAATTTTGACTTCTTCTTTGAGGGTTACGAGTCCAATACTTAAACCTTTATATGCCAGGTTTGAAGATCAAGATAGTGTTACGATCACACCCCTCATGAAGTTCGAAAATTAGTTAAGAAAGTTGCTTGAAAAACCTCGGACGCTCGCACAATCGTGCTAGACATTACAATCGTCGACATAAAAGCATTTACAACGAAAGAACCACAGAGTTCCGTTTCACCGCTGCTACATAACTTTCCAGCTAATGTTTATGAAAGCTCAGCTCTCTCATCGCCTCCTCCGTAGTCTATTAAGCCCCTTGAAATGCACTCAATTACTCTTAAACTGCAGCTTTACAAGAAGAAAGTACACAAGTAGGAATCATGAGGAGTATGCCCGACAAATACCTTCAGTGCCTATGCTGTCGAGGTCGTCATGAGGGCTGCTATTACGAATATTGTGGATTCTGCGGCCACCGAGGAGAGAGTCACGTGGAGCTCGACGCTGTCCACGGAGATTGGTATTGTCCCTTGCGAGAGTGTCGTTTGCTTCGTTCAGATCGTCGATCTCTCTTTGCAAATTGCGTGCCTTCGTCCGTTCACGGGCCATCTCTTCCTCCATTTCATCGAGTTGTCGCCGCAGCTGACGAGCCCTTACGTTCGCCCTATCCGCCTGAATAGCATCTCGATGCCCTACAGTGAGAAACATTACAGTGCTAATCAATTAGAACAATTCTCGCCGTATTCAGACAGGGAAGCCAGAATAATGTCTCCTGATGCTACAGTATTTCGAAACCTCCACTAGTGCAGCCATTTCAAAAATCTCGTTCAACGCAAATATTTAACTGATCAAATGATAAGCAGTTCAACGAACGTGTTCTTTATGTTGTTCATTATTGCGACGTTCATCTTCAAGCTGCAAAATCGCATCCGAGAGGCGTTTCTCCATACGGCGACACTAAAACACTTTCTTTTATACAAAATATATATTAGGTAATAAATACGTAATACTCTTATATGAAAATTCACCACCTCCCCCGTCAGGAATTAAGTAATTGCAATAATCGTGTATGAAGTGACTGAGGCCATGAAATAGTTTTCATATTATTCACATTGTGAATCGATATTTAAACTCAACAACTATTGGAAAATTCCAATTTTGGTTAGTTAGCAATTTACAATTTGCATAAACCTTTATTCGCATAATAATGTAGACTTTTTCGTGACAACGGTTAGATAAGCAAAAATGTCAAGCGTGTGAAACATGACACCATACGCCTAAAACAAGATGGATCCCTCTAACTGATGAATCAACGACTCCATCAAATCAATTAAGCAGTAATTCTTCAGAATGCCCTTATCCTCAAGAGAACTTCAAAATCGAAAGAAGATTACAATCACTCTACTTCTTACTCTAACAATACTGATACGACAAGCCGACATAGCGCTTTGCACAAACCTAACACCACTTAAAGTCGCAAAACATCTCTAAACATAAAAATAAAGAACACTTAATTCGAAGCCAACCTGTCTAGCAGCATTGGTGCGCTCCTGCATTTCAGCGTTGTATTGATCCTCTAAATACTGGATTTTTGCCTCGAGAGCCGCAATCTGCGCCTTTGAGCGTGATTGCGTGCTTGTCTCCAATTCAGCTATTTTGCTCTTTAGTTCGCGGTTCGTCCGTTCTAATACTTGCTTTTCTGCGTCTAGTTTTTGTGTTAATGAGCGCTCCATGGAAAGCTCTGTCGTTAGTTGTTCAACCTTCAACAATATTCTTAGAGCCTATATCGACTGAAGGTGAATTTCAAAATGTAAAAGGAAGCGATCAAAGAATAAACTGACAGAGAAAAATCCACAGTTTTAAATAATAGCAGCAATAAAAATGATGACAAACATATTGATGATTTATTTAACACATGAAATTTGAGCAGAGAAATCTTATAATTCAAAACTCAAAATAATTTTTGCAGTTTTCAGATGGAAGTCTCCCCCGATAAATACATCCACAGATTGCAGTAATTCGCTTAAAAGTCTATCGCTTACGGAACTACTTTGAAAGTCCCGATTCTTGCAAGATCCTTCGTTAGATGAAAAAGGATGATGTGAGCACAGTTGGAAGGAACGTCGTATTGCCTCTGTTTGACGCGAACAACAACGGAAACCAATTAGACATACAGTAGACAAATACATGTGCATGTATCACTTCTTAGATCAAAAATCCTCCACTTAGAAAGGATATTCTCAACTGATTATCTCTCATGTAAGCACCATCCGTGTTCACGTAGTTGAGCGTGAATATAACACGCGATATATAGAATCAGCAAGAGTGAAACCCCTACCTGTAATTGTGCCTTACGTTGTTTGTCGAGTGCCAGTTCAGTATTACTTTGCTCTTCTTCGACTTCCTCCTCGAGCGCCGCGATCTTTGATTCAAGTCTCCTCTTTTCTTCGGCATTCATTCCACCACCTCGGCCATGCAGTTCTTCCAATTCGTCCCTGTCTGCCTCAAGCTGTCTCTTCTGATTCAACAAAGTCTCATTCGCCTCCATTAGACGAATATTTTCTGATTCAGCAGATCGAAGTCTGAAAATGAGCTTTATGAGTTTTGCCATTCACTTCGCTCAGCAAATAAAGCATCTCAGAATAACTACATAACTTTATTTACTTGAACAGAATTAAAACAGTGCCAATGAATATTGACTAGTGGTTAATAAGTAATATATAATTACCCATGCAAAGTATTATTCTCGGCCACTATTCAATATCTCATCAGTACTATTAAATCAGTAGTTATATATATATATATATATATATATATAGTTCATAACGGTAAAACGGAGTCATTGGAAGTCTTATAAAGCATACTTGCGCTCAATTTCACGCAGAGAAGCAGCTAGTTCTTCTTTGGCTTGACGTGATTCCTCGGAGTCGTGTTGGAGTTCTTTGATCATTTGCTGATACTTCTTGAGTTGTCTATTGTAATCGTCTTTCAAACGATTCGCCACCTCTAACTGCTGGGTTAGTTCGCCCATTTGCGTTTCCATCTTCTTGCGCTGCGATACCGCTCCCGTCTAAAGAAAGACATTATTGAGAGATTGTCTCTGCTCTATATTTCGCATTCGCACCACTGTTTTCTTAACAACCTACCTGAACATATTTTCAACGACCTATTCATACCTGCCAAACTAATTGGTGCCTCCCCTTGCAATATCTCACACTCACCTTCCATTTCCTGAACCTACCCTTAGTAGCAGCGCAATGATTGTGACTACTATATCCTTAAAGTATGTGTCAACGCGAAGAAAATTACAATTTTCAGTGAAGAATGCATTTTGCATGTTTTCTCAAAATTTATAATAACAATGCACTCAAAACATCATGAGAACAAAGTTGGTGCTGAACCAAAATGAAACACTCAAAAATATTCTACAACAGTAAACAGTCACACAGCAAGTGACCTCGTACGATGCTAGTGAATGTAAAAAAAAAAAAGCGCAGCAGCGCATTTCTGTCCAATAAAAAATGCGCAGTAATGCATTTCTTTTCTAGCCGAAGAGACGGCTTAAATAAATCTTAGTTTTTTCCAGTGCCGATATTTGCACAACAACACTATTCGACCGATTGTAAAATGCATTCAGATACAAGGTCTTTAAATATATTCATTTGTTTACAATTCGTTAACAAGCTATTGTAAGGATAAAATGAACTTCCGTCACCTCCAAATTTTAAAAGATTCAGACAAATATACTGAAAGATATGTGGATAAAAGGAAAAAAAATTCTGAGATCATTCAAGCGAATGTAAAATCAAACGTCGTTATGACCTTGCCACGACGTTCGTTCTCGAGTTCACTCTCAAGATCACGGATTTGCTTGAAGAGCGATTTTCGTTTCTCTTCACTTTCCTGCTCTTTTGCGGCCAATGCACGTTCTTGCTCGGCTTTCAGCGCCTGCAAACATCCTTAAATGAAACTTCCCATCATACTCTCCCTGAAGCGTACCACCGATAAAGCGGAAAAGTTCAGATCAAGGTTGAGAAAGATCACGACTTCTTTTTCCTTGCTATATGACATCACATTTGCGATAATACGCACACCGTAGGGCATACGTAACTAACATAACGTAACAGAAAATTGCTGACAGCTTTTTTTGCATACGTTATAATGATTGAATGCACGCTTTTCAATTTTACACAGTCGACGATATGCTTTTCGAAATCGATCAATTTTTAGTAAAGAAAAAAAGCAACACCGAGATAAGAAAAGATGACGCACCTGCAGATTGACATCAAGTCGAAGTCGAGCATCTTCTGCAATTTGAACGGCATCCTCAAGCTCTTCGATTTGTGCCTTCTGCTCTTGCAGTTCCACCTCAAGCTGACGCTTAGCTTTTTCAAGCTCATGAACGCTCTTACCCACATCGTCCTTCGAAGAAACCTGTAAAATGAGAACGCCAATTACCTTCAATGCTATATCAGATGCATTCATACTAGTATTTTTGCTCTCAGAGAAGCTGGAATACGCCATGATCAACCATAAAGCTTGAAGAGCTTACCGACTCATCCAATTCCATTTGAAGGAGACGCTTCACTCTTTCAGATTCTTCTAACTGCGAGCGCAACTGCTCCAACTCGTTGTTCAATGACAATATGCGTGTTTCACGGTCACGTGACTCTTGTGCGTGAGTATCTCTCTCGTTCGAGATCTGAAGCATAAAAATCACTTAGTAGATATGATATAAGGTACCACTGCAAATGTGATCCCAAAAAAAACCTTCTACCCATTTACATTACTGATCATTACTTCTACATAATGCGGTAGAGAAAATTCAATTTTGATAAAGAATAGAGCATCCTTAAAAACGTTACCCAAAGGATGAAACCGCTATCGAAAAAAAAAGAGATACAACTGTCATACATTAAAAAACTAGTGACCGAGCAGATAAGGAAGCATTTAAAAGCATTTGCTCGAAACAAAGCCAACATGCAACCATGAAGCAAACAATTCACGGGAAATTTCGATAGTAAAAGAAAGACATACATAACAATTTTGTGATATAAATGTGCAACAGTCATTGGATTACTCTGCAATTTTATTCACCTTGAAACATTTGAGCGGCGTTATCCATTAGCAATAAAATCCTCACTTCTGTCGTTGGCACTGGCGATTTTCAAATAAGATTGTAAAATATATGAATGGGCATGGTAGAAAATTTAAGAAGGGCAAATGAATACACGTTTAAGCTAAGTGATAAAGTTTCAAACTGAAGTAGTGTGCTCAATTTTTTAATGCAGTAGTAATAAATCGAAGAAATTCATTGTACATGACCTAATTTTCGTATAAGCTTGTACTGGAAAACACTTGAATTGAAAAAAAAAAAAATGAACGCATACCTTTTGAATGTTGGCGCGTTCTTCGGCAAGTTGTTGATCAAATTTGCGTTGTTTTTTCTCCATATCACGAGCATATGCTTTGATATTGTTAAGCTCTATGTTTGCATCTTCCACCTATAAACAATATGCTCTAAAATTATCTACAATAAAGCAGCGGAAAATCTTCTCTAATCCTGAAACAGACCATTTCAACAGATGAAGCACTCTACTCGAAAATGCGCACTATGAAATCTTAATGCAAGCATAAGACCAAAGAAACTTTTATTCTTTAACAACCTAAGTCCGAATCAAGTTATCTATGGTTTTATAATCGAACAGAAAAGTAATGTGAACAACTCTGAACAACGGTATATTTTCCAGTGGATATAAGAAAAGCTGATCTCAACGCCCCGACTTAAACAGCTGCTTCCGACCCACTTATGCGAGAATGCCTTTGAAAGTGGCGTTGTAAATGAATTTGAAACACTGCAAATTGTTATACTCCTATCAATCTATATATAGCCAAGTGTGCGCTATAATACAACGTGTGGAATACTCATATCTACAGTTGCCTAAGCATTGATTTATTTTTTTACGAACGTTTTTGAATGATCTTAATGTATTTTGGAGACAGATGACATCAAGAAACAACAGTACAACAACAAACCAATTACAAGAAATCATTCATATAAATATGAAGTTGCAGTCAGTCATATCAGATACCACTTCATTATTGAGCACAGTTGCAGTTCAATAATACATGGCTTCGCAACCCCTCTCCCTACCTTCTCACCTCTCCATCCCTCCCCTCCCAAACATTCTAGATAAAAATTTGATGGAAGCAGAGCAGCTTGTTTTCTATATTTTATTATGACTATGAACGCATTTCCTCAATCATTCTAGAGCCTAGATTGCAAAATCAAAAAAAAAAAAACTCTAAAAGAGAAGCACCAGCTGATTGTAAAAAAGAACAGATGAGCAAACCTCCTGTTGCAACTTCTTCTTGGAACGATCGGCTCGGTCACGCGCCATCTCGGCTTCAGCAATCGCTTTTTGGGCAGTTTCGAGATCACGCTGCGCCTTCTTCTTCAACTCTTCCATTTGCTGATTAGCACCCTCATCGGCTTTCTTACGTGTTTCGATCAACGCTGCGCGCATAGACTCGATTTGCTGGAAAAGTAATGTAGTATCGGCACAACGCTAAGAAATATATCGGTAGTTAAAGCATTTTTGTTAAGAAACACGAGCCTTTATTTCGAACATTTGTTGTTTTATGATTTTAAAAAAATGTTGACAAATAAAATTAAATAGAGGAATTTTTGAAGAACGAATAAAGCATTTACTGCCGGCAAAAGTAACGACACGAAAATCGCAAATAAATCAAATTCTCTAATAAAACATCGCATTCTCACCGAATAGAAATAAAGGGAAATTTAACGGCAGCTGCCATCAACTACTGAGAGTGCCATCAATGTAAGAATATTCCACATACTTTTCTCACAAACAGATTTCTAAATAATGTGAAGGCACTGGTCGGGAGACACTTTCAGTTTCAACCACACATGTTAAGGAGCACTAACCTATATAAAGTGCAGGCAGACGGCTGCAATTAACATATATGAGGCACATGTTGGAGATTATACATTGTGAAAATTTTTCTACATATGTCAAAAACGTGAGCAAGAAATATCAGTCTAGTAAGTTTCCGCGTGCTAAACAGAAGAAAAAAATCTCAAATCAGCACTCGAATGTTCAATGCACAATAAAAGAGGAAGAACCAACCGTCTCTAGCTCTTTGCGTTTTGTTTCGACCTCTTCTCGCATTTCGACTGACTCGGTGAGTTCATCCTGGAGCTGGCGAACACGTGATTGCATCGCCAGTTTGCTTCTCGTCTCTTCTTGCAACTGATCATGTGTTTCGGCAAGTTGTTGTTCCAACAAAGAAATCTTCTTCAATAACGCTGACACATTTTGCTCTTCCTCTTCTTTTTGTTTTACTGCAGCTTCCAACTCGTTTTGTGCCTTAAAGTAAATTCAAACTTCATTCGCTCACTTCAATTGTGTCTCAGTTCAGCGAAAAGTCTCGAAAGTGGCACAACCGATTTCAGTTTATTTCATTTTAGTCTTATATAGTCTCAGAGAGTGGTACCTCGGATAAACCCTGAGGAATTACAAATTTCTCAAAGCTTCTAAGTGAGAAGGGGAACCTACTGAGATAAAAACTAGTCGCTATGCAAAATCATCGAATAGCAACATTTCTTAAGGCCATAACAACAGTCAGTAAAATAGAGGCGCAACCACCACCATCTGACCATCAGATCGTGGAAACCAGAAGAATGAACTTCACAATCCAGCCACAGATAAACTTGGACTATTAATGAAGGTGCGAACCTTACTGAGTTGTACCATGGAGATGGTCCTGGCACCTTCAAGCTCCTTGAGACGAGTGGTCATTTCAAGAAGCGCGCTTTCGGCATGTTTCCTTCTTTTTTCGATTTCCGCTTTCATAGATTGCATCGCCGTCAACTCGGCAGCAATATCGTTTCTCTCCGCTTCAACAGCGCGTCTCGATTTGTCTGCTTGAGCGCGAAGTCGTTTCTGTTGTTCTATCTATACGAAATTTAATAAAATCAAAAATATGTCACGAAAATACTAACAAATAATTAAAACTATTATGCCGAATCTTCTCATAGATAGACGTTATTCAACGGCTATTTTAAATAACATATAGAGTACACTCTGCAAATATTCTTGAAGTTTCAGTGATGGCATTGAAAAATTTAGCACAAGAACAATGTTATCTTGAAGTAGGGCCAGTTATAGGATTTAAAGGACAGCTGTATACTACATTAGAATGGAGGGAGTGTCGAATCTCTTAATGCAGAAGAGAAGACATTGTAAGAATAAGCGTTGCAAATAATTTCCACGTCGATAACAAGGTCATCAAGGATTGAAATTTGCAGATGCTTCTAATGATGATAAAGCTTATTAACAACCCGACGTATCTCTTTCTGACAATAGTGGAAGAAATTTCCAAAAAAAAAAAAAATACAAGTGATAATTCTCTAAAGAGCGAAAAGTTAGAAGTTCCCCAATGCATCATGACATCAATACAAAAGTGCGAAGAGATTGATCAACAACTGCAAACAACCTCTCTATTCACAAAAATATTCTAAACGAATCAAAAAAAGGGAAAAACTTCTCTATAGAATTTCAGCAATCAAAGCTATGAAAAGCACGCTGAAAGCGCTGTGCAATCTATCGCATAATTCGATATCAATCCGATAGGCGATTCGTTCTTTGCATGGTTTACAAGGAAATTTAGAGAATAGCATTACAGCCTCTTCTAGAACCGAACAAAAACGCAACGAACGCTCATAGTATAACAGTCAATTACCTCGTTGTAACAATGGGGTAGATGAGTTTAAAGAACCTGAGAAACCGGTAATTTGAAAGAATGGGAGGACTGGATCAATCTTAACCCGATCTAAACAGAGTGCCATGTAGATTTCAAAGAAACAGAGTGGCAGATACCAATGCTTTTAAAACCGCTCCTACATCACTGTGGAGTATTACGTGCAATATTTTACTACCTCTTCATCTACGACGATAGAATTATCAAGGCAATATTTGTTGCAATCAGAAAAACTAGAGAGGAAATAAGCCATCTCAATCCTCCTATGTTTTCGGCATCACCGATTACAAACGAGCGCAGCCATCGGAGAATGAAAAACGAATTTCACTTACAGCTCAGCTCTTGGCATTCAATGAATAAATGGCAACCTGTTCATTGAGATCCTCCATAGATCGCAGATATTTCTGTCTCAATTCTTCGATCTTGCTTTCATTCGCAACCGTTGCTGCCTCCAGCGCTTTCTGTAAGGAATTTACGAGTAGAAAGCGCTATTAAAGGAAGCCTAGCATATAGCACCTTGCAAACTGAGCATGAAATTTAACTTTTTTGAAGCGAAATATTAGAAATAATGAGTGTGTTACATCTCGTAAACAACCATAATATAATAACATCTACAATATGTCCCTTACCTTCGACCTGAAGATGCACATTGTATCGCCCATTTGTCAATGCATCAAATAAGAGGATGCAAAGTTTCAATAGACCATGGCTTAAGACTTCAGCTTTTACGGCGTCAGTGGGTTTATCTCATTTCCGCCAACCTGAATTTTGCAACTGATGCTAATAAGAGAAAAAAACAGTTAGGCGTCTGCTCATATTTTCTTGTACAGTTTTTTACTAGCGACGTGAGCTTTAAAAGTGAAGACCTTCAGCTCCTTCAGTTCTCCATCCTTCTTCTTCTGGATCTCAAGCGAAACCGCAGTCTTATCAGTGGCTTCAAGATATTCCGTACGAAGGGTTTCGAGATCATCATTTAGGTCACGACGACTTTTCTCGGCCTTCGCGCGCAAGCTTTTCTCATTTTCTAGATCTTCTTTCAGCTCTTCGAGCGTCGATTCCAGCTCACGAATCTGCTTTTGTAGACCAACATTGTTCGCACTATCCTCATCCGATCTATAACGATCAATTACCAAAGTGGAAGTGGTATCATATATATTTTTGCAATTCTGAATGAAATGCCTGCAGCAATGCGTTATGTTCCGCTCACTCTGGAAAATCTTCAGAAAAGATTAGTGGTACCATGATCACATCGGTAGAGAGCAAAAATTCCACCGATATAAAATATATCTGAATTTTTTGGAACCTTTAAATGCTTATGTTGAACGCTTCTCGACGTGGAAGCTTTAAGGTTTAGAAGGTTATCTCACTGTGCTTAATACGAACTTCAAAATTCATAATTACAGCCTTCAGCGGTCCTTGAATTAGAATAAACAAAGAGACAGACATACACGCACAGACATCCGGCTACCGTAACAGACTTTGTGAATGCAAATTTGTAACAGCGCACGAAACAATTTCCGCAATGTGCGTTTATCGCTATGTGCACCTCCATAAAAGTCCAGTAGGAAACCACATTACGGCGTGGAAATATATCAATAAGTATGCATGTATATCTGAGGGTATCTGCTTGTCGGTCAACTGGTTACAGCTCGACCTGCGTCAACCTTTCTGCTGATCCAGCATCTTCCAAACGAATCATAGACAGCCAAAAAATGCGGAGAAAATTTTTTATAGAAGGCCTGTATCAGCAGTCGATTCCGCAGAAAAGTGAATGCATTTTGGAACGTTTTTCGATATTAACTGGCAACGTCTGAAACTGCTCGATCTGACAGATAAAAGTGCAAAAGCGCATAATGTGCCACCTCTTCTGATGAGCTCTTATTTATGTCATTCCTTCCCGTGTTCTACTACGCCAAATTGATGAAAGGAAGCCCAACAGTCTATAAGGTTTCGGCTGCAAATGCCTCATAAAAAAGAGAGTTTATTCATGATTGACAGTAGTAAGCCGAAAGTAAGAATTTATGAGAACTGGATGCAAGTGATTATCAACCTTAATGGCTACTTTAAATCATAATATATCAGCAGATGTGACAATATGACCCCTTAAAAGGTATCAACTCAAGATCAGAATCTCTGAGTGATGACCGACCAATAAATTGAATCAGTGAGTACGAATCGGCTCTATTTCAAATCAAAACAAAAGAACCAACTTTGTTAGAAGTACGGTAAGTTCTTCTTCCCTTTTGCTGAGCAACGAATTCAGTTCTTCCAATTTTGCGCGTTTCTCCTCTAATAATTCTTTCTGCTCATCCATCTCTGCTTCCAGTTTTCGCTTTTGAAGATCAAGCTCTGCTTTTGCCTACAATTGATAAAATAAACTTGCCGAATAACATCATCAAATAGAAGCTTGAAACTATCCTGGAGACAAAGAACAGCGGGACATGTTATTGAGGTTCATATAGTAGTTTTCTACCTAAAATGTAAGCTTGAACAGTGAGCATACTGATGACAGGTGAAGAAGGAGATGATGGGACTCAAATGGGAAGATAGGGAGGGTATCTTCGAGGGAATCAAACATGGTGTTTTCACTGAAGAGCTATTTCCAATCGAATTATAAAACATGTTCGCATATTAACGTTTCCCCTAATTTTATGAGAACAATATATATATATATATATATATATATATATTTGAGGTACCTCCAACTGAAATGTTGAGAGGACCCAAAAAATGGGGCCAAATGGGCTAAGCCTTAGGCAACAGATTATTGAAGATCATTTTAATAATGAGGTGGGATCATATTCCGTAAACTCGCCTGCCAATTGATTTAAACAACCTATGTTCTCAACAATATTCATATTTATGTACAATTCGAGCAACTATTTTAGAACGTGATCGAAGTATGATGTAATGATATAGAAATATTGTGCAAAAGTTTCTCTCTATATTTTTCGACCATCTACTGATAAATCACAATAACTAACTCGCTTCATTTCTAAAATATTAGTGCATTACGAAGGATATCCATCTAATGATTACTACGAAATATCTTATGCGAATTGAAACAAAGTTGTACGTCTGAAAGGCAAACTTTTTACATACTTGCTTCTCTTTTTGTAGTTCTTGTTCCAAATCGTGAAGTTGTACTTCGACTCGTGATCGTTGTTTCCCAACATGCTTTGCTTTCTCCTCTTCCTCAAGTACCTGATTGGATAGCTGTACGGTACGTTCTTCTAGATTTTTTTTCTCTTTCATCAACTGAAAAAGAAAAACCGATTAGCGTTGAGCGTAGTATAGCACTCATGCTAGAATACTCAAAACAACTATTATACAACTTTAAAATATGGGTAATTTCTGCATTAAATAATGTCAAAATTTGTATTCACAAAAAACAAACAATTACAGTATGCTCCAATGTGGACAGCAAACAATCGGAGACGTATCGAATATCGCCTCACTCATACAGTATGCTAATATTCAAATTCAAGAAGTTTTTGCGCACAAATAGACTAAGAATACGATAAGAAAATCCGCAAACATAAATTTTTTTCCGTTGAATCCACAAATGGACCCTAGTATTCGATAGGTCGATTCTCGCAGAACGATCCCCGCTCTACATTTCAAGAAAAAAAAAACGAGTTGACCTTCCTATTCATCGAAGAACCGCTCGCTAACCAGTTAACACAACGAAATGATTATGCATTCAAAAATTAAAAGCGAAATGACTTTGGTGATTTTTCTGTCATCAACTGTTATGCAAATTCCTTCAATCGACATTGTTTTGTAAAAGGAAATTTTTTCTGTGAGCAGCACACACATGACGTCATTTTTTATTTGGTTTCAGTAAGGGAGGAGAAATAGTAATGCAAGATTTTTGTTTCTGATTGCTCAATATTCAAAGGTGTTAAAGGATGGAAGTTGCTCCTGAAGCTAGCAGTGTATTCTTACATTTTGTTCGGTTACTTACATATTAGGCATGAGAGAATTAATAAATTTTTGTCGATATATGGGCACAAATAAAAAAGCATTTTTTGCCAGCACTAATCAACCATCAAAAGCAAATAATATTTGATTGGATTTTACACTGAAGTGTGACCATTGCCATATCATACGGCTACTGCGTTTGTTGTCAATACCTTTTCGTAGGAGTCATAGAGTTCGGCATGTTTCTCCTCTAATTTCTTCCACTTCTGATCGACGCTCACTTTATCGAGCATGAGCTTCTGCCTTGCTTGCTCCTCTTCTTCTAACTGCTCCTCCAGATCTCGAACAGTTTCCTGATATTATTCATTCGTCAGTGACTCATAATAGTATTCTGTCTAATCAACTCAATGAACAGACCGAAAGAAAAACATAGGTTTTGAAGTTGGAATATCGAAAATAAAGAAAAAAGCTAACTGACAAATGAAGTAACACTGCCGAATACTTTAGATGTGAAGAAATGAATCGAAGCTATTTTCCAGCTGTAATGAAAATTGCTAAATTCAATCGCCATAGACCGCACCAAAATCAACTTCATGCTGGCGTCCTTCTCCCAGATTGCTCACACAATGTTCCTGTATAATACATCCGCCTTCCCCACTTCCTTAGTCAAATTGTTCTCTTGGCAATCTTTTCCTGCGTCACTCATATGTTTTATGCTAAAATAAACAATTTTTAAAGAAACGACAGTTCGTTGGATATCAATCTGAAAACAGAGAAAAGGGGAATCAAGTGTTTCTTCTTGAAAAAGAGAGCATCTACCAACCTGAAGCTTCTTTTTCTCTTCAGAAAGTTTTTCCATTTGCTCTTCGCCTTCATCGAGCTTAGTATTCAATTCAGTCAGCATTTCTTCAAGTTCGACCTTTCTTGCAGTCAGCCGTTCGCGCAACTCATCTGCTTCGGCTCTTTCTTCGCTCTCCTGAACACTTTCGTTATTCGTAATTTGCATAAGCGCAACATATCCAGGTGGTTGGAAAGTTCTTGCGTCTTATATTAGTTCAAAATTTCCGTCAACTGTGAGCACTGTCCCCTTGATTAACCCTTAAAATTGAATCCTAATCCAGCATCCATTATAAAGAATATTAGTCTTCATATTCTAATATTTACACGGATGAGCTCTCCACTGATACGATAACATAACTGTCCAACATAAAAGTTTTGACCGGAATGAAGATCGGATCGCAAACCTTGCATGTGGTAGGAAACGAGCGATTATGCAATTTGCAAATACCTCATGATACTTCAGTGCAATTTGAGTGGTGAAAACAATAATAGCTGAGCCTCCACCCAAGTGTACTACTATAGCAGCGAAATGCAAAGATTTAACACGTGAAGCGGACATGATAGCGTCATTGATAGTAACAAATAACCAGCATCTACAATACTTTTACAGGCTTTAGCGTTTATGCATTTACAAAGCTCAATATAGCAACTTCTCGTACGTGTCTGTCTGTGTCTGCGTATCCCACAGTTTCAACTCGGAGATCACTGAAGTTAGCTAGAGGTTCGTGATTTCAATGAGCATGTAGTAAGTCATAAAACAATGTCCTCTACTAAAAAGTCCACGTCGATTTATCAACCTTGGAGAGGTAAGAGGTATTTAAAGTATAAGAAAAGTTTGCATTCATTTTAAATGGGTTGGATTTTCATCTTCAACCGATTAAATCCCAAACAAATGAAACTTCTATAGAAGATTTTTATGAACGATGGTATCAGTTGAAATGTGAAAGCATTATTTTCTTTTTGCTAATAATTTTCTAAAGTGTTCGGTGAATTGAGTTGAATGTAAATGCGCATATTATATCCAGTTCTCTAGCACACTTATTCACTGCTTTCCTATAAATATTGGACGGATGAAAACTTGGAGACAGATTGCCCACATGAAGATTATAACAAATTCGCTAAAGCTTAAGGAATAAGCTCCTAGATTTTGGAAATTAGCAAATGCAAAAATCGATTAATTGATCAGTTCGATTGAGAATTCAATTGTAGGGGAAAAATGATTTGGCAAAGAAGTTTTGTTTAAAATTAAAAGTTGGATGCTTAGAGGGCTGAGTTATTTTCTTTTTCTTTCCTTTTTTTTTAAATAAACATCAATGAGCAATACTTAGATTTTCTTCATAAAAATCACCCGAAACGGCAACCTTGTTTGTCGCACAATAGATTCGGTTAGTTGATATATGAAAGGAAATAAATTTGTCGGATACACATCAGTGGTTCATTCGAAATAAGTAATGAATATTCTGTCGAAAAGAGGAATAAAATTTAGGCGAAGATAAGTACCTGTTGCAACTGTTCTTGAAGAACAGCTCGTTCCTCGCTAAGTTGTTGAATGCGTTTTTCGACTTCGGTGAATTCGACTTCTCTCCTATTGAGCTTCTCTTTCACAACCTTCAGCTCTTCATCTTTAGCCGCAATTGCTGCTTCTTGGTTTGTGACTTGCAACAATGGTTTCACCTTGAAAATTTTACTTCACAATTCACTTGAACTCTGGGAAAGTGAATATAAATATCAACGTTAGGCAAAGTGGTGTTTTATAATCCATGGGCAGCTGACATGAAAATTATTGAGTGATCTTGAAAGAATCAACAGTCTCCAAAAAATTTTTTGAGATTTGAACTAAATGCGATCGTATGAGGTATCAGTCGTGAGCTCATTTAGTAGAAATATAGCATGAAGAAAAGCGGTAACTGCACAAGAAGCATCATAAAAATACCTTAGTAAATAATCTCCACCACTGCCAGTTCCTGAGTTTGAGCCAGGCGACACCGTTCCTTTGCAGCACACGGATTGCATTCGATTGTTGCACACGTTTCTGGTAAAGACGTCGAGCTAGGAAGGCACGACATTGGGCTTGGAATGAAACAATGAGGTCCGTCAACTTGAGGTCCCTCTCCTCTTCCAGATGCGCCAATACACCAGCACGGAAAAAGATCTTCGACTGTCCGATACGATACAAGTTCGATTCCAATTCCAATGCGTCGATCATTTTCCTGGAACATAAACCACTTTTTATATGGAATAGCCTTCTTAACCCCGCTTAATCTTTACTCCTTTTTGGCGATCTACACTCTCTAAATTAAAACATTTGTAAAATGATCAACAATAAACTCGAATATTTCAAAGATCAACTTTTTTCAAGCTATCAACAATAAGCAATACAAAAAGACAGGGGAAGATTTACCTTACGGCCTCCTTGCCGTCCATAAAACCTTTAGGAATAACATTAGGTGTAAGAATCTCGTAACGATGACGAAACTCTTGGAACGGTACTCGATTGGGAAAGCCTTGTCGGCATATGCGAATACCCTCAAGAACGCCGTTGCAACGTAGCTGCTCCAAAACAAGCATCGATGTTATTTTACCCGCCTATAATATGGATTTTTTATGCGTTCTTATATTGACGAATATAAACAACCATTTTTATGAGTAATATACAGCACACTGCCAATTTAATAATTGGCAACGCCTTCAATATATCCGCAGTATTCGTTCTAAATTATTTTTTAAAAATACATCAAATGCTAATAACGAGTTATTTCCTTTCATCATTCTCTTTGGTAAAGTTCCTTTGCAAAAACACGTTTTAGTGGCGCCTGATCTGTACATACGTATGTGAGTCTGTCCAGTTTTAATTTGGATGTGACTTACTTCACCTTACTTATTGCTGCTGAGCAATCTCGGAAGAATTTATACACATTGGAAGGTATGAAAAAAAATTCGCAAGCATTTTATGATTGCCACATTCTTATTTCGCAGAAAATAAATCATTTGCACGTTGAACAAGTCATATCATAGCTTTATCTCACTTTTTTTATTGGTAAATTGGGAAACCATTCCGTTTCCCTTTGCTACTAAATACGTTCTCTATTCAGTTTTTGTAAAATTCGAACAAAATATGGCCATAGTTAATTACGGCTATTTGAAGTGGAAGTTAGAACCAATCTGCTGGAGGCCGCATTTAACCGCTAATCGCTGGGGAAAGTGTGAATGAAAAAAGAGGATAAAAATGACACACATGACAGTACCTTCTTTTCGTGATTGGGAATAATGCACCGTACAAAGTGTGGACTCGTATTCCGAAGTGTTGTCATAAGACGTGTTAATTGTTCTTTATGCATTTGACTCACTGTACGGAACATACCCTTCTTTGTACGAACACCAAACGCCGTTTCATTTAGTTCCGATGCGCAAATACCCGCAAATTCAGCTACAATAAATACTGAATAAATTAAATGAACGCAACTTTTATCATTTTCATGAAAGGTATACATTAAATATTCAACATATACTACCTAACACATATCACTTTATTTGAAGCTGACTACGATTAAAAAGATTTCAGCGAATAAACTACCATTGAATCAAACAAGTACCTCAACAGCAATTTTATTAATTGAAATATGTTAAAATTTGCATAAATATCTATTAAAACAGTGGGCGTTTCATTCGGCGTAATATTTGCATGGTTTCGCGAAGAACTGAGACTGAAATAAACAAATCGTTCATCATAAACAACAACATCATAAAAAATAGCCAACTAGTCATTACCCGACCAATACATTTGTCAACTGTATTACAAGACGCACACCTATCTCGAGAAAAAACAATGTGTAGGAAGTGAGTAACCGACCAACCTGAAGAATGTCAGAAATGGCATACCATAGTTTCAAGTCACACCGCAATATGCTTTCTAAACTTACTACGATTTGTATAAAAGACATCGCACTTACTATGCCACCTTCAGTCCTTTAGCCTGCTTGCTCGGATACAACCGAAGTTTACCCCATTCCTCTCCTTTATCCTCCATTGCTCAGAGTCTCTATTTTATGTCTTGTTCGCCATCACGAAATTAGTTGCATTCAACACTCATTAGTTTTTTGCATATTTTTTGCAGCTCATATTACAGGCATCGAATGTTCGAAAACTACCTAAAGAAAAAACTATTCTTCGTTGCATATAACTTTTGATCTGCAATAATATAACATAATTTATGAAACCTTCGATCTGAGAAAAGGGTGTACGGGCAAAAAATTAGAAATTCAGAGAGTGCACCATCAACTTCTGTACTAATCTTCGTCGAATCATTATGAGTATGAGTACATTTGTTGCTCATGTGACTTTCCTCTCTCACGTTGGCGTTTAGTGACCCGGTCATTAGAGTCAGCTAGATAAGCATGCCAACTCTGGACAAGTCGTGTTTCGCAAATCGATCCGATCATCCTCAAACTTCTTTTTTTCCACAATCTCTTTCTCAAATAACTTACCATCTTTCCATATGCTAACGACGAAAGGATCCGAGGAGTTCTGGAAGAGGGCGACTACATTTTCGTTGAGAGGGTCCATATTTTTCATCAGCCATTGGTCGGCAGAATAGTCGACTCTGCCGGCGTAGTGAATCACCGCAAAGTCGGATTTCGCCCTCATCTCGGGGATCACAAACTTGGGATGTTTCGCATGATTCACCAACAGCTTCTCGACCAACGACTTATCAGTCGCTTTCGGGAAGAGACATTGTTCATCAAGCAAAGCCAAAATACCCATTGGCTGAAAAGGAAATCGCATTTTGAAAAATCACCGCATAATCAAACGCGTAAATCATGAATCGCAACTTTTGAGAAATTTAAGATATATCCAGAAATTATCGGGCAACGGTTTACTTGGATTGTGATGCTTTCACTACTTATCAACTCCACCTACCACTTGTGTCACGAGCGACTATATCTACTCACTCATGTTTAATGAATTTCAGCACCTTTTGCAACAAATGATTTTGGAAAAGAGCGTTAATTCAGCACGTTGTTACGGTAAAACGATATGGAAGCATGGAGCAATCAGTAAACCATCGCGGTATTAAGACCAACCTCTGAAGCATTAAACTTGATAAAACAGGACATGAGCATTTGGACTTAAACTCAAAACAAAAGCAAGGAATAAAAGCTAGTCGACGGGCGCATACCTTTTCGATGAGGTCAATGGTAGGCTGTAAGTCCAAACCAAAGTCGATGAATTTCCAGTCGATACCCTCACGTTGATACTCCTCTTGTTCCAATATGAACATCGTGTTGTTGAACAACTGCTGCAGTTTTTCGTTCGTATAGTTAATGCATAGCTGCTCGAAGGAATTCAGCTCGAAAATTTCGAACCTGAAAAAGAATACAAGTGAATGAAAACAAAGCAATGTGAAAGAGAATAAATAATGAACTCTTCGTAGATTTAAAGCCCCCACCGCACATACAATCTGTACCATTTCTGAGTTTTGATATGTTATGATGTGGAAAAATAATCCCTCAAAGCAACCGAACTTATGGAAACTATGTGATGTGAAATAAATGCTGAAGCATGTGAAAGGTACCCACTTTGGCACCACAGTCATCCAGTCGACCAACTCTACAAGCTGTCAACAAAAAAAATGTTCCGAATGATGCGTTCATTATTTAACACATCCGACCGCCCATACAACCCTTCTATAAAATATCCATTACTCCATAATCTCACCGTTCCAAAATGGGAATTGCACCGATGTAGGACGCATGTAACTTTTTGACACCTATAAACATTAATAAAATTTTCTTGGTAGAGGGTGTCACCCCATGGAATTACGTCTTAGAAATTTCGTAGCTTCAGCTTAACTGATCTCCTCGTCGAAACTATCGGACATACAGACATATCGTAGCCATAATGCACTTTTGCAAGACAATTTGGCAAAGGCATATGAAAAATGGCTACACATTTCACTGAGCTTCGACGAAAGTAAAAAAAAATAAAAAAAATGTTCCGAATGATGCGTTCATTATTTAACACATCCGACCGCCCATACAACCCTTCTATAAAATATCCATTACTCCATAATCTCACCGTTCCAAAATGGGAATTGCACCGATGTAGGACGCATGTAACTTTTTGACACCTATAAACATTAATAAAATTTTCTTGGTAGAGGGTGTCACCCCATGGAATTACGTCTTAGAAATTTCGTAGCTTCAGCTTAACTGATCTCCTCGTCGAAACTATCGGACATACAGACATATCGTAGCCATAATGCACTTTTGCAAGACAATTTGGCAAAGGCATATGAAAAATGGCTACACATTTCACTGAGCTTCGACGAAAGTAAAAAAAAAAGTGCTGAAAGAAGAAATGATAAGTTAATGATAAAATAACATCGACACTAAATAAAATATGCTATGAAAATGTGAGAAAATACAAACACTGAGAAATAATAATACAACAGCAACAAAAAGATATGATTTAGTTCGGGAGGAAAGATTATTGGAAAATTTTTGATTTCCGAATAACATCAAAAAATGCTGGCAAAGAGTTGAAAAGCGACGATCGTATGATTGAGACGCTCACCCAGCAATATCGAGAATACCGATGAAAGAAGCTCCTTGTCGTCGAGTGCGATCCAGTGATTTGTTCAGTCTAGCAACTAGCCAACGGAACATTTTCTCGTAGCAAGCCTAAAAAATAGGCCATTCAGAAAAACCTAATCTGCTGTATTCAAAGACAATTTATAGTGGTCACCGATCAATTAGATGCGCTTTCAGACAATTATTTTAAAGCAGCTGATACAATTCGTTCAGAATGAAAAAATTGTTCCTCTGCAGTCAACTTTAACAACCCATAATAAGGTCTCTAGTATGTAAATTCTCCATTCATTTTAGGCGTTCATGCTCTCGTAATTCTGCAAAGATAAAACAACACTATTCACTTGAATAGCATCATTCTAATATAACATATTTTCTAATAGCGTGAAGAAACATTTCGGACGGAAAATGGAAGAAAGGGCTGTTCATTAATGCATGGGGTTTTCTTAAGGTACGTTTATTTGATCTTCCAAAATTTTCTTGTTGACGCAATGTTTTATGCTTGAAACGAATTCTGCTCTGCAACTGGTCGATTACGAGCCAAAAGTGCATCTGATCAAAAAAAAATAATAATAATAATAATAGAGTTGATCGCCGGGAATGGCTACTGCATTAACCTGCATTGTTTTGTGGCAAATTTCCGAACGGCGATAATGCCCGTTATTGTTACCAGCCGTGTTGCGAATAGCGCTATTAAGCTACTTCTGATGTATGCTTCCCTCGGCTGTCACGCAAAAAGGAGTCAAATATGCTCGCATGAAAATGCATACCTTAGCGATTGCTTCGACGGCAAATTCGGCTTGTTCTTTATTTTGAGCTTTATGCACGAACTCTCTGCCGACTTTAATACGTGGCCGCAGAAACGCTTTAGTGAACTCGACAAGTGGCAGTCCCAATAAATGGCACAGCTTCTGAGCTACTGTAATGAGGAAAATATTAACATATAGTGACCACAACCCCATCAAATCCAACAGATAGTTCACAAAATTATACGGCTGTTGCTTCTTTACTAACAAGAGCAGTTTTCTATACAGCGTACTGAACTTGAAATGTTCCCTTTCAAAAACCACTTCGCCTTTCGTCTAACCAAATCTTTATCATAGTCTCAGGCCAAATTATAGTGATCTCTTTCTTCATGCTCAAGACTCTGCATCAACAATAAGACGGGATTCTCTCGCACTCGCAGATAACCGACTTAAAAGGAGACTAGTAATTAAAATTTTACTATATTATATACAGTGAAGAGGAGAACTCGGCTTCGAATATCGTCAGAGAAGCATCACGGATAGAGATATTTAGCTGAGAAGAAAGAAATTTGGCAGTTGTTCCCTAGTGGAATTCGGTTCTCTTATATTGAGTGGAATAGACGCTATAATCCATGTGGATGAATTCGGCGGATCTAACAAAGGCCAACAGTCACTAACAAAGGTTTTGGCATTGTTCTTAAGATGAATGCTGACGTGTTGGCGAAACTTCTATCGTAAAGTCATAAAAAAGTTTCCATTACTGTGCATAACAAATTGTACTCAATAAACGACATAAAGTAATAAATTGCTTCGTCATCAAATATTATAAACAAAAAAAAATTGTAAATATTTTGCTAAACAGTGTTTTTTACAACAGAAAATTGCACGATTAAAGAAAAAAACCTTCGAAGAAAGCCAAGAAAAAAAAAACAAAAAACTCGGAAGTAAGGATCACAATGACAATTTGTTTACCTCTGTCGTCGGGTAGGATAGCCTGATCGGATTTCTTTTCTTGAAAGAACTCCATATTGCCGAAAAGTAGCACCGCAGACACCAAACGGAGTACAGCTGAAAAGATTGCCACTTAAATAACTCTATAATACTAAAAAAGAAGGGGTGCAAAACACGCTTAGGTAAGATAGATGCCTTGAGAATAAATTTCCAAGCCAAATGGGCTGACGAGAAAACTTCTACTTTTACTGCTTGCTTGGAACTCTGAACTGTATCATCATAGAGTGCTCAAAACTTCTTGGGAGAAACTGCGATAGAGGTTCCCAATGAATAGATAGCACAGTCACTTTCAACGAAAAAATCAGCCTATTCTATATGTTGCAGATGCCCAATTATCCACAAATGAAATTGACCACACGGGTCGAAGATTGACCAACTCCTGCCTGTGAGCTCAAAAAAGTCTCATAATTTTGAGCAGATAAGTGGAAAAATGGTTGAAAAAAAAAATTACAAATAAGAAAATTACGCCAAAAAAACAAACAAAAGTTTCAAGAATATAATCAATGAAAAGCACATCGTTTTGATGAAGAAAAAACGAATTAGTGAGCAACTCAAATGACCTTAAATAATGCCAACTTTATAACTTTATTGCAGTTCGATGAAAAAATATTACCTTGAATTAATAACAACTCAACTGCATTTTTCGTATGGCTAAAACAGAAAAGAATTAGGGCGAACGATTAAAATCGAAAAAAAAAAAAAACGATCGTACAAGTGATCTCTTCATCATGAAAACCCATAATTTTCATCGAGCGAATTGTGTTATGAAATTCGGTAGCATCATCGACATTCGGCAAACAAATATATCCATTATTTAAAAATCGATATTTATCCACTTCTTCGAGTAAGAAGTTAGCTGAAAATAATTGATCTTTCATTTAGCAGTTTAGAGAAAAAAATTTCATTTCTTCAATAAATTTTCAACATGAAAGCATTCTTCTTTCAAGCGTCAAAGACTTTTTTCGCTATATTATTAATACTTCGACGTAAATTCAAGTAATATGCTCAATCATAAATAGTCCTATCACATTTAAACTATAACATTTGATTATTAAACGAAGAATTCAACTCATCCTTCTTATGGTATCAAGCGACAACACCATATAAGTTCTAATATATAAACGCCTAGTACAATTTATTCAAATTAACACCCGGTGTACTACGCAGTATTATTCATGACAGAAAATTTGTATCAAATTTTATGAGACTGTTTTGCACTCGATGGAATCTCACCTATTTTCGCTCTCAACATCGAATTGGATTATTGATGCGATTACCCGCGGTAGGCTACCATGAGTGCATGACTGTCTACACGATTTGTACTCACCTTTGAAAGCTATTTTCAGACGCTACGTTTATAAATTGGTGATTAAAGTTGAACTTATTTAACGCTAACATTAAGTAGGTCTATATGGAGTTAATTTTTAAAAAGTTAGATATTTCAATAAAAAGCTAAAATGGATTGCAATAGTCGAATATTTTAGCCTAATCAAATGAATGTACTCTATGCAAATGATGGTAATATTATCCCTATGATGATACGCTTGCGAGATTCGGTTGCTTATTATCTCAGACCGAAGTGTCATCGGAGCGCCGAAAGGTCAACCAACTGATCATTAACGAAATGCCAACTTCCAAATAACATTAATCGGAGATCGTGCAAAGCTTTCATCGCTTAATAACGCTTACGATATATATTCACCTATTCACCTACTTATACTCCTTTAAACTTAAACAACTTTTCTCCTAAATTTTGCTATTTGCAACGTGAAAGCAATTCGTTATCATTAAAAGCTCACCGCAAGTTCAAATAATATCCTCAACGAGGAATAGTCCCATTTAGAGTAGAATAACTAGTTAGTAAATGAAGAATTCGGCTCAACGACTAAATGCTTTGCAAATTAGTTCGTATTGCAGGAATGCAACAAAAAATTAGTGCAAATTGCAATTGTAAACGAAATATTTAGATGCGTTGATTCACCTTGCATCGAGTAGCACTCGATGATGTAAAATTCGATCAAGTTGAGCACTTGATGATGATTTGTTTTAGCCAATTTTATGCAACAGCATAAACGATCGTATGAACGCGATGCGTTAAAGTATAAGCAAATATGGCTGCCTGTTCTCAACAACAGATAGGCGCACATTTTTTTTTTCTAGAACGACCAGCAACTTTGTTGATTCGAAGGATGTTGAAAAAGAGCTCTTAAGGGGAGGACCGCTCGACAATCCTCTTACACGCAACTACACCAAGGAATCGAACGCACAATGTATACAACGTTGAAGTGTGAATAAGGCTGGCATATATGTGCGATAAAACGCCTAATAAGCATTCATCAATTTGCTATATTTGACTGCAAATGTGTTACCTCGTCCTTACATACGTTTTTCCAAATCCTTTCTTTTTCCATCAACAAATATTCCTGCTCGTTTCATTCGTTCTCTCGCGATCAGAACAGTTTGCGTACAGGTTGCTGACCTTTTTGAAAAGCAATTCATTCGCCCACTCCATTTACAAAAGTGCTGCTGCATCCATTCGCGCACCCACATGTACAACAACCACAGAGAAATGGTCTATCTTTTCAGTACATACAATGCAATATATGCATTTAAGCACTTGCATACAAGCCAACGAAGGTGCCGCACAATTTCATATAGCTCCTTTCCTTCTCAATGAAAGCGGCGGAAACCCTTTCATTTGCAACGATAGCCATGATTTCCTCCTTCAACGGAAACCCGCCCTTTGAATTTGCATTTAAAGCAGATGTGAACACACAAGTCGAACACATTCAAACAGCATTTTAAGGAATGACCATATCCCACTTATTTCCGACTGCGGTTGCTCAACAAAAACTGATAAATGCCACACACATATGCTGTTTCATCATAACAAAGATTTGCTTGTCTAGTAAAAATTGTTTCTTATGCATAAAAGATACCCTTTTCAATGGGTGATGTGCCACGAAGGAATTGATAGAAAATGTGAAATGATCGCTCATCAGCCGCTTGGCGTAATGTCCTTGACTTCTCGAGCAAATAGAACTCGATATTAGCACCCGATATATAGCCGGACATATCGAAATTGATTCGGATGAACTTCCCCTAAAGATGACATCAAGAAATGCAATTCACTATTATTACGTCGCATCCGCTGAATATGTGAACCGGTTGCTGTGAATAAATTCACGCTGAAGCATCAAAACGACGCAATAATTCCTTCTAAAACTTTCTTGTAGTCTAAGCGCCACTTAAATCATATTACTGCTAAAGATAAATCAGACATTTTTTTGGTATAATGTTGAAAACTTTGGTGGCGTTGTCATTAATTTTTTGAATTCATCACTTGTGGAAACAATAGTAACGATTTAAAAAAAAAAACAGAAACAGAGTGGGAAGGGAAGCAACTGCTACTATGTTTGCTTATTTGGTCATTTTTGTGTTAACCGTCAAACGGATTGAAAAATTGAATTGATGAGGATAAAATGGCGCATTGCATATTTCAAGTTTTCCGGAATATTTCTGGAAAAGATCTATTTCCGGTTTGCTCGAATATTTGCTACCAACATGCAATGCAAATTTGACTTAGTAAATGAACCTGAAGAGGAAAATTGTAGAAACTATAGATGGCGAAAAATTCCATCATAAGATGAATCGATTAATTGCTTTCCCACAAACGAAGTTCGTGAGATGTTCAATGAATCATCAGTAAAACATTAACGTTAGTGAACTGTGTTGCAAAAATTATGTTGTGAGAAATTGACGCAAATGCGACATCACCACCATTCTATACTCACGTGATTTGACACATGAATTTTGACATATATATTTAGTTTACAACCTACCTGCATATACCTGCAAATTGTGCAAATCTATGCAGCCTACTACTTACTGAAAGGATCTTCTCAGCACAAGGACTGCTGAAGAGTGTATTTTTACAACACATAAAAGCCATAAACCGCAATGCTTACAATCAAATTACAACAAAATCCTTTCCTGATTGAATTCTACACTTGACTCCACTGTCTCAAATCTGTTGACTTCCTGCGGTATTGCAGGTAAGCGATAAAACCTATTAAATAGGCGAGAACACGAATGAAAGCTTACGAATCTAGATGAGTTGTCATTTTTAACAGTTTTACTATTGCCGAACGCCTCTAATATTGGATTCGCTTGTAGAAGTTGGTGCTCTAATTCACCCTGAAAATAATTTGCTCATTATTGGAAATAACAAACGTAATGAACACAAGTAAGCATATAAAAAAAAAAAGCAAATCCAAAACAAACGTTTACATAGGATACCCTCGAAAGACCTGAGCTAAAGCGGCGACATTTAACGAAGATATGCAAACAATATAAGTCGGCAAATTTCGAAGAAATTAATAAATCATCTTCCATGCATAACATCTGGGAAGCAATCTGAGCCAAAGACGACGAAAAAAAAGCTGAAAATGATAAAGAGGAAATAATTAAGGATTTTTTTTGCCGTTTAGCGTTAGCTAGTGGTTTTATTTTCTTGGGTGTTGAAAAAATTTCTAGCTGATTATAAATTTTGAATTATTCATTGAATCTGCTAAACGTGGAAAATGAAAGTATGGTTCAGGCTAAAATTAACAACGTTACTAGGGTGATTTCGGTAGGCGAATTAGTAATTTATTGGCGATGACTTTTTTATCGAATAACTGAATCCCCAATGAAGATACTCGAAAAAATATGATGGAAACTCCCTCAGATATATGAAATATTGAAAAATTCCGTCAGATGTTTAAATTGTTATGTATAACGGATTCGTTATCATACTAAATAGTGAATGACCGGAGAAAATCAATTGTTTTCTTTTTCGCAAAACTGTGATGCCCACGCTTGGCCACTCTGATCGTTTCCCAGTGAGGATGCCCCCAAAGGAAAGCACCTATGCGCATTATTTCACAACATAAAATGGACAAAGCAGATTACATCGCACAGAGCAGATTGAATCTGCTCACATTTTTTTTTCGTTTTTTTTTAAAGTACCATCTCGTCGTCCGGTCGGTGCACATATTTCATCATCCAAAAATCCCATTGCAAACAGTTATGATATTTGTTAAAACGATAGCCGTTTGACTTAAAACAGAAAAATAAGAGAATCACAATAAGACGGCTCTTCTATCGAATTAGCAGCACTGACGCTAATGTACTGCTAGATTTTTTTGTAGCACAATAAATCCTACAGATATTACGATCAAATGAGAGAAAAAACAAAGATGAGGTTCTGAGGTTTAAAAAAAAACAGGTGAGAGAAATCAGAGGAACAAAAAAAAAAAACTGGATACAGACTTGGAAGGATAACAATTGCATGCATATAATGATAGGGATTGCTAGTTATAGATGAGGATAGTTGTTTTAAAAAAATGATGTGCATGAGAATTATTCCTTCTAGGATAATGCATTTACCATATAATAAATAATTTGTAAAGAATGTTGCTTAAAAATATGCAAATAATAAAATAACAAAAGCTCAACTTTGAATAAGCATTAACATAAAATAGCGTCCATGAGTTCCATCAATCATCACATAAAAGTTAGTAAAGATTTCCAATATTCGATTCTCTTTCAATAATTTCATTTAAAGAAGAAGGCGATGGAAATTGCACATAGTCATAACACATCAATTAAGCTAGACAAGTGGAACTTTTTCAGTCATTTATTAGCACCAACCGAATAATTCCGGCTTTTCTTATTTTACCTTTATTCTTTAAAGATCTTACATGATGTTTACTAGGGAACAGTTCAGAAATATTTTACTCTTACTAAAAGCAACAACGATAAAGAAACAATGACAAATTGACATAAACAAGTTTTTTTAGCATGCAAAACGAGGTGTAACAAATAGACATGACAAGCATATGAAGAGTGTGGAAGTCGACTTACGATAACATTTTCGATACTCTGCCTCGGCTGCAACAAATTTGCTCTATTAGTGTCAATTATTCATTCTTTCAAAGCATTTTAAAGTCAAAAAATCGATGTGGAGTGATTTTTCCAATCCATAAAAAGTTTTTGAAAAATGAAACTGAAAAAAAGCGCTCATGCATCGGAAAATGAAAAAGAAATCTACGATGAAACCGTAAATGATTTCGTTTTTTGTAAAAAAAATTCTCATAGGAAAATTTATTCGCATCAGCTTTGTTAAGAATTTTTTGGAAAAACTAGACAGATAAAAAGTTTGACAACAAATTTTCATCCTTTTTTTGGAATAATATTCCGTCCCCTCCTCCCCCCCCCCCTCGCAAAAAAACGAACGGAAATCTTTCCGCAGGAAAGAAATGACTAGGTATCAAAATGCTTTGTCAAAAAACAATGTAACTAGCAAAGTCGAAAATGGGGCACCTTTTTGATATTCTTGTCGTAAACAAAGAAAAACAGATGTACAGTACATACAAACATATAGAACGTTATCACTTTACAATGAGCATATTTCATACTCGGCATATTACCAGTTGTTTTACTCGTTTAACGCTAAATTCATTTGCGATCAAAAGATCTATCATACATGAACATGCCTCTCCTAGGTGAAAAAAGTACGATTTTCAATGTGTGTATATTTTGCGTGAAAGTCAAGTAATGCTACCTTAGCTGGTGATGATGGTGTTTTGCTTTGTCGTGTCGCACCAGCCACATACGCCAAATACTGAATTACCTTCTTTGTGTTCTCGGTTTTACCCGCACCCGACTCACCACTGCAATTGAGGAACCAATGAGTGGGATAAAAAATTCTGTATACAAAAAAAACTTATTTTTCATTTCTGATTGATAGCTACTGTTAATTAAATAGAAAACTGGAAGAAAATTTTTTTCGAATGCAATGAGAAGAGAAGGGCAGGGAAGACTTTGTTTAAACTTACGCGGCGGCGCAAAAATTTGTGTCCCTCTTCTTTCCGCCTAACAATTAGATAAAGGACCAATCGCAGAGCAGATTGGAGTGTGAAAAGCGGAATATCTACTGTAGAATGAAAGTATGGACTCTGCATGACAAATATTATTTGATAGATGCAAACGGCTTGATTGCTTTATTGCCTCACAATAAAGGTGGAGAAAATGCATTGCAGATTACATAGTAAAGACGTTAGTAAAGTTACGAACATAAGAGCAATATAAGAAAATCCTGTTTCAAAAATAAAAATGGATCTTATATAAGCAAAATCAAGGAAATGAACTCAAGAACTCACGTGCATAGAATCGATTGATCTTCGCGCTCTGAAAACAAAAAGAAAACGATAAATAAATGGATGAATAAAATACGATAATTGCTATAATCTTCTCAAAAATTATGTTAGTATATCATTGCATCAATGAAGTTTTTAATCAATTATTACAAAAGAAAAATTTATTTTAGGATTTTTATCGTCGATATTTTCTGATGGAAAATGCTTATGCAAAAAAGTGCATAAAACAATGCAAAAAGTATATCGAATAAATAATCGAAGGAGCTATATAGAACGAGTATTTTAAATGAAATTAGAACGCAAATATATTGAAATGCAAGTTTCAATTTTAAAACATTACGAGCGATTTTCGTCTGATTATCACAATAGCCATGGGTTAATACGCTCAAAAATTGCATGGCAATCGTTGAAAACAACCTTTACAATCAAAAAAAAGTTTGCAAAGTTTATATATATGCAAAAGTTTACATAAAATTTTTCAAAGAACATTTTTGCCAACTTTTGCGGTTATCTGCATAATATTAATTAAGCATAAATACTTTTAATGATAGCCCTCGAGTATTTGACAGAGCAAAATTCTAAAATTAAAGCACAAAAAACAACTCGCTTTATAAATTAGTTTCGAAAAACTTAAATTTTTAGAAATATAGATGTCAGTTAAATAAAATTCGAGAAAGCGCTTTTTCCATAAAACGTTCATATTTCCTATCGCTTGCATAGGATTTCTTGTCATATCTTTCCCTCACTTAAAAAACAACAAGTGGTTTGATGAAACCAAACAACTCTAATTAAATATGTAGCCAAGCATTAGGCAATAATCGATTATTTCTATCTGGCAGTGGCAAAGGATACGGACACCTTGTATCCTCCCTATACTAGGTAATTTATTTCGTTCAGCAATTTACAGTTCTCTTATTGGCAGCTGCTTATAATTCTCTCATTGAATTTATAATTACAATCACAAGCAGTGGCTGGCAAGAGTTCAACAATTTACAACGATTCCCTCAAGAAAATCGTTACATTTCCTGCTTTACGCAGTTTAGTTGATTGATAAATTTTTCTTCGCACTTTAATTTGAATTAAGTGCTGCAACTGCCATATAACTATGCACGCAAAAACTATTGCAATATCGAGCAATTCTCCCCACATCCCATATGATGGAATATTTTAATCAGCAAGTAGTGCTTTACAAAGGCTCGGAAGAATTTAATACGAAAAACTGCTCTCGCAATATCGCACAGTCGCGAAAAAAAGAGCGGAAGTATTGAGAGAAAATACGAACCTTGAAGCATTGATCGATAAGCAGTGTCAGCGATTGCAAATATATGAGGAGGCATTTCATGTCGTTTTTTACCTTTGAATGCCTCAATCAACGCCTCCGAATAAATTGGCAGCTTCTTATAGGGGTTGACAACCACACAGAAAAGACCAGAATACGTCTGCAATTATGAGTACAACATTCAAATGGACAATTCAAATAAATAAATCATATAATCTCTTCCTCGCTTTTTTTTTTTTTTTTTGCATCTTTCTTTACTAATATTATAAAAGTGATATCGGAGGAATTTTCGTTGATTTTCAAAACTTCTTTTTTTCGATGAGTTTCAGTTTCAATTTTCAATTTATCTTTTTATTACTCACTCTGCTGAGTAGTTCGGCTGAACGGTCAATGCATTTGCTTTGCAATCTCCGGCAACAAAAAAATCAATACTCTCGACGATAGGTGTTGTGAATAAAGAATCACCATTTATTTGCCATATATTGCCTATTTGGCAATTTTATTCAGTCATTGAATAGGCACACAATCGATCGACGCACTCACTAATCAAATCAGTGCTACTGACGTCCCACTGAGAGACAGTATTTTTTAAAGTGGTCTATTGCTATGAAATGTTCAACAAAACGTATGCATATTTTACTTTTCGTCATTATATATATATATATATATATATATATATATATATATGTAGCAAAGCTTTTGTAAAAACATTACAAATCAACAGAGAGTGGAGATGTTTCGAACTTAGAATACTATTTAGCGCTACTTGAAATTTCCTCAATCAGTCAGTGATATTATCTGATAATCTCAGGTACCTAGCAGCATTCCACACCCATATGCAATAGAGAAAATTTGCAAGAAAAAGTCGAGGAAATGCAGCAACAATGCTCTGACTGATTAAAATTCGATTGCCGAATTCCGTATGATGGAACCAAATTCGAAAATTTTCTGGTGAATTTTCACGGCTGCAAAATTTCATCGAGCGACTCACCGCACATTCTAGATTATCCCTTTTCCCTCAAGGCAGGGAATAAATCGGTTATTGTATATATGTATTGGCCTATAGACCGATGTTCATTTACTGAATGATTGATATATGTTATCGATTTCCGGTTCGCGATAAGATATGAAGTAAAACTTTGAAACATACATAAATCAGCGACGAAAAATAACGCTCTTTGAGATTATGAAGCACCGATGCTTCATTAAGGCACGTCAATTCGGCCATGTCTTCGACTTTGTCGAATTTTGGCGGATTCATCTTTTGCACATCATCTTTACTGAGGGTCAACTTCTGTAAATAAAATGAATCTGCCATTTTTGGCAAAAAAAAATATTACGGAACAATACGAATCAATAATATTGCATTCAGCTATCTTTGTTGCAATGTTCAAGCAATATAGACAGAATAACGAGCAGAACTTTTTACACTGGTGCATTAAATGCTTTATTTTATAAAGGCAAATACTTCTTCAAAACGACCTTAGAGGCGAAAATAAACGAAAGAAAGAACTGAATCTGACCTTGCCCGTTTCAGCGATTTCAACAACCACATCATCACCACGATCTTCTTTCAACAAGCCGGCGACAAAGCCTTCCGTTTCGTGTGGCACCCAAACCAGCTGCTTCTTAGCCCATTCGGCTTGAAGTGCCGGATCAGCAACGATCCCTTTTTGCACCTGAAAGCAATCATCACCTTTTCACTCATCGCATAAAATAATCTTATTCGCCATTTCAAACTATACGCACAGCCTCAAGACCGTGCGCAGGTGGACAACGGCTTTGGTAAAACCGTTCCAACTCTTTCATTCCTGCTTCCTGCGTTGATGTGAATGCAGCTGCATCCGCGCTGATAAATTCACTCATCTCAGCTGATCCCAATTTCTGCAACAGATCTGAAAACCACGAGATGATTGGAACTGAACCAAGATACTATTTACGGTTACCTGATGTTTTGTGCATTCGGCCAACCGCCGGTGGGATGTCCAAATTCAGGCGGCCATATTATGATTTGAAATTATGCAAGGTTTTTTTCTCGTAGCATCTAATTGCTGGTCGATATAAAGACTCACATGTGCACCGAATCCCCACTCTAAATTATCGCGTTGCATTTTTTCGCACACGTAACAGTGTGCGCGACTTTTGAAATTTGTTAAGTGATGATGCAGGCAATAAGTCATCATTGCTGATTAAACGACAAAGACTTTCACCTTGACTACTCTCTCCGTGTTTAGAAAAAAAAAAAAAGAAGAAAGAAAGGAAAGCCAGTGGAATGCATTCATTTGAATGAACAATAAATTTCTATTGAAACAAAAAAAAAAAAAACAACAACCAAGGCATCAGCTGCAGTAAGAAAAGAAACAAAGCGATGTGTCCTTGTACGATTACCTGCAGGTAGGAGATCTCTGAAGTGGCATTGTTTGCCATTTTTACCCACCGGAACCGCTAACAGCAGCAGCAGCAGTATTTGTCACCCTCAACAAATCGTACGGCTGCTCTAAAAAAAAAAAAAACAATCAAAGCAATCTTAAAAAACAACAAACAATCAATCTGCGGAACATTGCGTATATCTGAGCGAAAAATCGCGAAATACATTCACGTAGAATAAAGTTGATAAGGCATATTTGTGCATTTTGCTAATGCGCTTTCAGTATTTAAAAAAAAGAGTAAGATTATATCACTGAGATGACGCTAATCGTAGGATTAATGCATTGCATTCAATATCTCAAGTGAAAGATAAAACATAAGTGGAAAAAGTATGCTATGTATGCTATGATGTTACGAAATATCACCATTGTATAAAAATGTAATAATTTTCATGTATATATTAACTACACGTCGACAATAATATATCTTCACTGCACGATTTATTGTGATTGAAATACAATTATGACGCTTTTATTTCCTATCTCTAGGTATTCGTATTTATTCACATCTCTCGATTGGTCATTTTCAAACAACTTAAAGTGTTTCAAAATATTGATGCAAAGCGTCGGTTGTCAATTCCATCTACACATTTATTAATCGGCTATAGTGAAAGCGTCAAAACATGCAAGGCGACTGGTACGACATACGTCATTCGAAAAATTCGTCGTAAACGAGTGAACATAAAAACGCTTCAGGTGCGAAATGTAACAACAGCAGGAAGTGGGTTTTTTTTTTTTGAGGCGAAAGAAAAGTAGATATAACACATTTGAGAGCAATAACACTGTGCTTAATAAACACGGCAACTGGGATTGTATAATCCAAGCATGTGCAATCTAAAAGATACACTCTAATCATTGAAATGCATTCCTGAACAAACCAAACTTCCGTTACAACGATAACCTGAATTGTACGATAAAACGTGTGGGGGAAAAAAAGCGAAAAAATTTACCCACGACGACTCGACCGCTCGCATAAATGAGAAAGGCAAATATTGCAAGAAACATTGAAATTTTTGTACACCTTTTTTGTGCGTCATTTGATGATCGAAAGAATCGCCCTTGCTAGGAGAAAGCTTTATAAATTGCAACTGAGAGCAGTACACAGCTATAAAGTGGATGCAAATATAAACATACTGCAACTAATATGCGCACATGTAATACACATTTTCAAAATCACTGAAAGGTTATGAATACTGCGAATCGTAATGGAATTCACTGAGGCATCGTTCATCAAGAAAACTGTTAGAATACTCAACTTGACTAACTAATGATATTATTGTATGAATACATAAAAATAAAAGTTATAAAAGTTAACGGATACAACATGTTAAAAAAACATTGAATGATCCGACTGTTGATTACGTATCCAAACTATGAGATACAAAAGCCTGAAAAAAAAACAAACGTCGTGGAAACTATTTGCTCCATTCCGCCTACATATGAAGTATCGTATGGAAAAATATGAAAATGAATGGGATTATGCATTGCAGGCTAAACGAACGAGATTTTTTACGAACGGTAAAGTTGAAAACCAATTAGTGAGTTATCTCCAAAAAGTTACGACGATGAATATGTTTTACCGAGAATGCCGATCAAGACGTTTACAAGAGTTACCCGCCCTGTACGGTGAGGTAGATGAGTGTAAAGCAAAAGATTTAAAATGGTAGCGGTTTCCTTTAGGCAACGATTCGGCACTTGTTCAATGTGGGACGCTAGATGGTAAAATATTATGCAGCGAAGCCAATTAGAACAGTGGGCTGATATCACCTTTAAATGGATAAAACTAAACTACAGCATAAAGGATGTAAAACGTCCTGCAAAATTTAAAGATCCTCAAAGGCGGAAACAACTGCCATCTAGACACTTGGCAAATGCTGATGGTTATGAATAAAACTTACCGAGTTTTTACGAACATTGTTACAACTAAACAAGTGATTTAAATTGGTGCATTAAAACATGAACTAAAATACAGCTCGCATTTGATCGAACTTAGTAACCTCAAAGGCTGATAAGAAACAATGAAAAATGAGCAAAGAAACAAGTCGACAGTGATTACCACTTCATCGCTAATTTACAGCCTCATCTTAAAAAGTTATGAACTTTCATGAATGAGTTCAATGGCTTGATTTACTTGTATTTCAGCTAAAAAAGTGCTCCCAAATATACCGTTCGTTACATGCACAAAATGAAATATGATGTTCAAGAATTAATCTAGTGCTGAAAAAAGAATTATGCTAGAAAACGACAACTCAGAAGCATTGCGACACTCTTTCTTTTCCATATACTACTTAAAAAATGAAGAAAGGAAAGCCAGACCTCTTACCTATGTCTCACTGAAATACAAGATTGCTCAGTGTTCAGCGCTAACAAATATTACATAAATATTGCCTACTTCCCCAACAGGACTGACACATCTCGCAATAATCCTACAATTAATTTTAATTAGCTATCTACGAGCGAATAAACTCTTCACTCCCTAAATAGCGAAGAACTCAGATCTGAATCCTAACCAACCACCACAGAGATGACCACAACAGTAAATGAACGAAGAAAACGATGAAAACTACTCAGTTAGACGCTCGCTAATGAGCCGATATAATCGGCTATTTCTCTATCGATCTACTTCAGTGGTACCAAACAAAATAAAGCATTAAAAATATTGAAATATTTAGTGCTAGAAAAAATTCAACGTTCAGCATTGATCTTCGTTATATGAGGGAAATATGACAGCAAAACGATCTCGTAGGATTTTATGATTTTTGTAATGCGATTCTATAATGCCTTTTTTTAAATCAATAACCTCATCATTAGTATTAGATCAAATTTCGAAAAACAATTAAATAGAATTAATAAACGTTCAAAGCGAAAACTTTATGGTTCAGAGCGAAAACATTTAATCACAGTCATTATGCAATTTGTGCATTAAGTTTTTCTTTTCGATAGAATATTCATCTGTGGAAATTTATGCTGCAGAAAAAATATACACCGAAATCATGTTTGCACTTTGATCTATCGAAATTCCCTCACACTGAGATGTATATTTTTGCTATTTCTATGCACACTACAAGTTCAATCAATGACTCACCCACTAGTCTCAGAATAAATAAGCAGAAACCGGCTCAAAATGCGATCTCCAATCGGAAATCTGTCCTTTATGAAACTTGGATTTCACTAGAACCTTCAATAATTAGACTATGAGAACTGTTAGAATGAAATTTTGAGATATTACTTGAATATCTCAAAATATCGTGGAATTCGCAACGGAGTGAATAACTGAATTTTCAGTGTTTTTTTTTTTTTTTTTGCAAGTATTTCCGTTCACTCACTTTTGAGAAAGTGCAATAAATTCAGCACTTTTTGCTGAAATAGAAAACAAGCCACCGGAAATTTCGGTTACCTCTAATATGATGCACATAAAGGTACTGGGAAGAGAGGGAGAGGAGATGAGAAGAGAGGAGGCTCTTCGTCACAATCGCGTGTTAAGCAGCAAAATAAGGAGCAAGGTTCACCTGAGGGATTACCTCTTGCTGCTTAGGCTTTGTTATGGGTCAGTTGTCATCACAACATAACCACTGCTATATTTTCTTGTATTTTCACAACGTTTAGAATTACAAAAAACGAAACTTCCCTTCAAAAATGTTCAGCTTAGCTTTTATGCCAAAAATTCAAAAAAAAAAAAAAAAAAACAAAACAAAAACGAAACAGTTTATCAGAAAAATGAGTTGAAAATCGTCTCATTATTGCTCATCGGTGATCTGTTTAAAGATTTCATTACATTATCCACATATATAAACATATAAAAATCAATGCTTATGCGAATATGATTAGAATTTGTAGATGGTAAATGAGGAAAAGCAGATTTCTTACTGAAGTGAATATTCATTGACGTAATGAAACAATCGACAAGCATCCTTCTAGATCTCATCGAACGGTCGTCTTCATATGCACTTCTAAAATATTTCTGAATGTTCTTTCATATCAATACGCTTTTTTTTTGCTTCGGGCTAGGTTTCACTTCAGAAATCTTTGAATTTCGAATTCCTCTATTGATGGTTAAAATGAATATCAACGTTTATGTGGTAAAGTCAACTGTAGTCGGGATCGGACTGAGATATTTGATGGAGAATTAAAGACTCGCACGGAGCAACCCGAGACCTTTCGCTTACCGGGCGAGTGTTCGGCGCTCGCCCGGTAAACGAAAGGTCAGAGTTCGTTCACCGTTTTCCTTGGTCATTAAGGTTTTCATTGGTCATCAAGAATATTTTATATATGGGTCATCAAGAATATTTTATATATAGGTCATACGGAAATGTGATACTTTAACTCAAAGAATACGAATTATTAGAAAAACAGTAGACTGAAAAAAAAATATGGCTCTCAATCTTCTCAGGGAGTATTTAGAAGCGGCAAATATGAAGCTTATGTTTTGGTCAGGCAATTTCAAGTGCAACATACAAAGCTTGTAAAGCACCTCATCAAAGCGCAATTCAGTAATACAGTATTATCGACTATGACCAGGTGAATGCGATGCTAATACAGTAAAGATTTTAGTGAATGACATAAAATTCAGCATTTTAGGTATGCAGGTTATGGAAAGATGATCACATCGATCATCCTTTTATAGCATAGGATGATAAGCATATTGATGGCGTCGTACCTAGTCGATTGTGAGCCGTGCAGCAGCAACACGCACGCAGATAGGGGTTGCACGTGTGCAAGAGCTGAGCTGAGGCGGGACGTGCTTAGGAGCAGCCTTCATTGGCGAGGCGCACCCAAAAGTGCACAGCGAACGAGCCGTATGAGCACTCAGGAACTGACTCACACTCACAACGATTCCGCAACAAATGTCTGCCTATTCCTGGAGATGGATCCACACCTCGCACTACACCTCTATTTTAAGAACAACAACACGCATGATGCACGTACGTCCGCTCGCATTTCCACTTTTACAACACTAATAATGTCGCTGCGGCCGCTTTAGCCCTTACGCAGTCAGTAGATGCTGCACTTTATCTGTTACTCCTATGAAAGTGGCAACACATCGAAAGCATTGTGATACAGCTGTAAATAATAACAGTCAACATCGTAGGAATACATGTTGCCCAGACCTCGATCTCTGCGCAATAAAGCGGCTCTCATTGAGGAAATGGAAGTTGTGGGGGCATCGTCCGGATAAACTGAGAAGAAACTGCATGAGGCACGGATGACAGAGATGCACTGGTATGAGCTGTGCAAGAAATGCAGTGTTGCGCGTTAATCGCGATGTGTAGTTGACGGGTAAGGAATGTGAGAGTGGCGTGGCAGCATGTTCGACCCTGACCGCTGGTCAGCGGGAACGGCACTCCGTGTAGTGCCTCAGATGCAATGCACGCACATGTGAACACGCCAACAGAGCACCGAGTGCGAACGGACGTTAGAAAACGAAAGAAACACATCGTCGGGCGAGCGCGTCGTGCGACTCTCTGCCTATCTGCCTATGCTGCATCCTTCTGTGTGACGCTCGATTGGCACACCTCTTTGGTTACCCTCTCGTTTTCCTCTCTCTGGACCATCGTCACCGCCCCGTACTACAGCACTGTTCGCGCCAAATTTGAATTGTACCCCAAACAAATGTGAGAACGCAAAAAAACGAGGTCATTGCCCCCTGCTTATAAATGAAACAACATTACTACTACAGCATCTCTCATCGGCTCATGAACTATTTGCACGGAAGAACGCATGCATCCAGCAACGAACGAATATTTTGAAGCAACATCGCCCGATCATGCTATCACTTCGATCCCCCACTACTGCCAGCCAGTCTTGCTGCCAGATCACATTTACGTTTTGTACAACTCAAGTTGGACATAACCGGTGCATTGGACATTTGGTACTTCAAGTCCGCGCAACACTGCCTATGTTCCCTATAGGAAACGTTTTGAGGTGGAGTTAATTCAGTGAAGACTGGAAATGCACACATGTGTTGCGGTGTTTACAAGGGCAGACAAGTAGTACGCGCTAAGTATCTCGTTGTTGCAGCTGCGGAGAACGCTGATAAAGCATAAAGTGCGTTGCCCCAAGTCGAAAATTTTCAACTGGTGACAGCTGTGCAAGAAGCATCTCTCTAGCTGTCGTGATCGCATCAGAACACTGCTGTGAGATTCCATAGAAAAGAACACTGATGGTGTGACGTATTCAAATGGTTTTTCGATGCACTGAGGGCGATGTCGAAAATTCGTTCAAGTTTTCTTTGATAGTGAGCACTGAAAATGAATTGCTAGAAGAAAAATCTAAGCGGTAGACAATAGATAAATGAACAGAGCACAAAACCGTGACTTTTGATTAAACTTTGTGCTTGGAGTGGTCTTTTTCGGGGTGTCTTTTTTTTTTGAAGCGGACGACGAGGATGGAGAGGAGAGGGAGAAAGCTAGGCCAGGGGAGGGTTACCAAGTGAAACCAACTTTCGAAAAGTTTCAGGAGAATGGTTGACGAGGAATGGTTCTCGATGTGATCCTTAAAAGGTTCACCCTCCCCGTATGAGGGTGATTGAAGTACATGTTTTGCAATCTTTTGCAAATCATTTGGTAGAGAATTTGCAAAAGCAAGTAAACCATTATTTAATCGATGTAGCAGTAAATTATCAAGGAGTGGAAAAATTCAAAATTGCAGCACTAACAAAAAAAGATATCACATAACTTTCTATAGAACAGCCTTCAATAAAAATTCCCACCGCTTAGAAATTTGTTATAAGCTACCTACCGCCTTAATTGAACTCTCTCCCTTTCTCCGATAAATCTGCTAACTCCTCCCTACCATATGAAATAGCGGATGTTTTCAGTCGACCTCCTCTAGCCTTCGATTGGAGAGCTCATCCCTCCGAAAAGAGGGCACCCTAACCTCCATAATTTCATCAAAACTTATAAGAGAAAATTTATCCGAAATCGAAGAGATGATGAATGAACTCAGCGAATGTGTGAACGATGCACAAGTGCAGCGAATTGTTGCTCAAGTGACCGTTTTCAAACCCGTTAACCTTTGTCGCGAATCAGCCTAATGCTTTCATTTATGTTCATACTTAGCAACACTGTCACACGCCTCCTCTGTCGGTATTTAATTATTAAGCATATTGAAGCACATAGATGCTAGCTAAGTGTTGTAGTGGAAATGACCATAAGATCGTTTAATGCGGGCTAGGATCCGCGTAAGATTCGACGGCATTGCTAAGCTTACGTTGCATGGAAGAGAAAATGGGAGTATAGCACCTCGGCTAAGAAGCTGTGAAGTGAAATGTCGGGATCCACATTTTTTCCAAGTACAAGAGGTGGCATGGAAGACGTCAATGCAGAAGCCATTTCGATGAGCATGTTTGGTTGAGCGAGTGACGTTCGTCGATGGATATATTGCTTTCGCAAGCAATGAGAGGACTTCTCACACGATGTTAGTGGGCGAATGAACACCGCTGATTCGACCATTCGATTAATCAGCAGCTAAACATCACGATGAATAACTGTATCGTGAGAAGTCATACGATCGTCAGCACCCGCAAAACCAACAAAAATTCCGAGATAATTTGGTTTGGATGAACAGCGTTGAGTCATCATTTCCTTTACATGCCTATAATAGGCTCAATTGTTGCCCCTCTCAAACTTCACCTTCAGTTGTACGGATGTTAGCTAATTGATGATCGTATAAATGAATAAATATGGAGACATAAATCACAACTTTGATTTAAAGGTTTCATTATGTTGTTCCATTGTTCGCAGTGAGGCAGGTGTGTTAGTGCAACTGATAATGTTGAATAGTTAAAGTCGCATTCCAGTGGAGATTCTATGAATTCGATAGAGGTGTGTCTTTATACCATGCCAACACAATAATGACGCAGGTGATACTGCTTTTGAATGTTTACTAAATCAATAAGTATGAGCTTTATGAATGTCGCAGGAAATTTTGTTTATAGCACAATACGCATCCGATTATGTTCTCTACAAATGCTTCTAATGAAAGAAAATCTTGAGCATTTCATGCTATGAATGGATCCAGCGATACTCGAACCGTTGTATTCTACGAACTCTCCAAGTCTTATCAATGAACCTAGTCAACCTTTATATATGCAATGACATCTATACATGCATACATTATACATTATAGTTGTGGGAGGAAGTTGGAATGTTTTATAATATTGCAAGAGGAAAAAGAAAACAACGTACTCATTCACACAGCACGATGCAACTGGCCACCGCCTTCGCGACAAAGCAATTACGATTCGATATTGATCAATCGATACGCTCTTCACCTGTTACGTTCTCATACCTTATCAGGTTGAATGCAACAGGCACCGCATTATGATACCGACTGCTTTGATGTTCCATTCCGGTGTGGTTCACTAGCCTCCCACTTTTTTTAAATAAACAACTCATATGAAAAATATCTTACTATTTTGCTTAGTGGAAATTCTCTTCAATCCGATTAATACATTCAAAATTCTCTCTTATCATTGATTAGAAACATTTGATTATGATCAAAAACCATTGAAATAATAAAAACCTGATTCAAAAAAGTTTGGAAGTATATTCGTAGTTGTCCAAAAAAAAAAACTTTTTTTGAACCAATCATGAAGATTTTTAGAGTATTGATGACGAAATGGAATGAATAGCCGGATGATAAAATGAATGACCACCAAAAATATGATCAAATTAAATCTCTTCATCTCTTCTTGAAAATGCCTCCCTAACAGTAGAAGATGCAATGAGTTTCATATTCTCTTAGGTGGAATGCAACTGCTACGTACATCTATTTAGTGGCTGAACAACAATAATCGATCACAAAAAAGACTTGCAAATTACGAGTTTTCTCACATTAAATTTACAGTAACCACATGATTGCTTCTTCCGAGATATACGGTAGAAATATTCAAATGGGATAACAGTTTTGAAATAATCTCGAAGAGGGGGAAATTTAAAACAAAACTTGGAACATATGACAATAAATGCTTTTTGCTGATGCTTGTTCATCTTGTTTGGGTTTATGGTATATAGTGATTCATGTATGTGCTTACTGATAGCTTACATAAAAGAGAACCAACATTTTAGCGAACGAATTCAACGAAAATCTTTGCAAATATTGCAATCTCAGCGAAAAACTTTGCAAATATTGCAATTGGTTTATCAAAAATTCTATCGATATCGAACAACTAAGCAACCGTTCAATCGATCGAGTTATTCGAATTAAACTATGCGCTTAAATGTTTGTAAAATAGTTTTTATTCTTTGGTTGAACTACGGAGAGATAGAGCAAGATGGGTACATACAAAGAAATGGTGAAAATCATTGTTATCAATGCATCTTATAGATAATCTCGGCTGGTGTTTCAATGCTAAACAATCTTCCTAAATAATTTGTTATTCCGCAGATCAGATTAATGCGTTTTGCGAATGCAAAACATCAATAACAACAGCAACAAAGACATAACACATATTAAAGCGTTTTACTCTGGAATCAACTGTTTGTCTAAATCTGTTGCGAAGGATTCGTTGTTTTCTGCTGAGATTAGACCGATTGAGCGGAAAAATTTGACTGAAATTCACGGAGGGACGTTTGCGCATATGCAGAATAGTTCCACAATGCAGCTTTGCAAAAAAAAAGTGCTTAAAAAAGAGTAAGAATGACTGAACAGTAAATTTTTGACTGAAGAGAATGACTTTAGGAATCAGTGAACGGATGAAGACATAGGATGCGGTGCGATGAGAATAAGCTGATGAAATATGATGACATGCTCGTGGAAAACACTTGTTTGATGTGTGTAAGCTGAGTTCGATTTCGACTACAAGAGGGAATTTGGTGGAAAAAGCGCGAAATACTTGAGCTTTTTTTTTTGATTTAGCGATAATATTCAGCGCTAGAATTGAAGCTTCATTGAAGGAGTAAGTTTAGCGATATCGTATTGCATGGGAAGACGAACGCCACGAATAAATTTCACCAATGAAAAATATTTCAGTAATTAATTAGACGTAAAAAAGTGGCTATTTACCATAGAACTTAGGAAATTTGTCTTCTATCTGCATGAGTTTTTTTAGTCTCAAAAAGTGAGAGGGGATGATTTGGTGAAAAAAATTTGCCTGACTCGATGAACCTAGCTTCTTTACTCATTTATTAAGCTCTTTATTTGTATAATATAAAAAGCAACTTTTAAAAGTGAAAGAGCATATCAAAGAAGCAAACATGGTATACGCTATTGTGCATCCCGTTTACCTGGCAATCACCTTCATAGGTTATCAATAGATAACAAAATATGTGAGACAATGCTCACATAGTTTGATTGACTCCACTGCTCGTGCAAATTTTCCACAAAGTTCTTTTCTTTTTGCTAACCGTTCCACTCTTCACCTAAGAAATCAGTACATCCGGTAAATTCGAAGTACCTCTATAGTAGCACATTTCAGTAACTGTAATCCGATTAAAGCAACCAACGTAAACGTCACTTGTTCGCCTATGAAGGCTCCATATGAGCATAAGTAAGGATTCGTTGCTACGAGTTTTTATCATTTGCAGGTGAATATAGCCAAATGATAGATCTAATCAATTTGATTGCCATCCTCCTCTATTCAATAACCTAGTATGCGTAAGTAGATTAATATGAGAAAAACGAGCTATATTAGAGGGCGTTAAAGAGGACCGGAAATGAAAATCACTGAGATAAGGAAGCAGTCAAGTAGACATAGGAACATCTGAGCATAATTCAAAAAAAAAAATTGTCTATCAAAGGAGTCCAGATCAAGCAGTATAAATAATTGGAAAACATTTCCATCTTAAAAGCTGAAGCTTATGACAGATAAGAGTGATTAGAGCTATGCGATTTTCACGAGAAAGCGAGAAATTGTACAAAATTTGTGACGAAGATTTCGAAAACAGGTACTGAGTATTACTGCAATTACGTCGCTAAATTCATAGAAAACTTGAAAATATTATGTGAAAGATGCGAAGAATGGAACTGAAGAACAAGAATAAGGGAATAGAATGTTTAAGCGTAGGAAAAATCAGTAATGTGAGCTTAGCAGAATATAACGTTGAGGAGGCAATCTTGAATTTAGGAGAAATCTGACATTCATGTTGAAGCATCCAGATGAACACTCTCTAGAGTTTAGCTTTTGCATCAAGTGTGAGAGTGAAAATTACAAGTGAAAATTAAGAAATACAGGAAGGAAAACCAACCTTTGACTTAGGTCCATACTCTCAACGGCTACAGTGATTATATTTTCATATTGAGTCATCGACAAAAAAGATAGCGAAATATAAGCCACCATCATCGCATGCGCTTACGTAAATTACGTAAGTTGTTTCAAAACAATCGGAGATTTATTGAAAACGTAGGATTGCACATTTCTGGAAATCATCTTATTTAAATTTCTAGGCCAATGTGAGCGATACAAATTATGACAACATTTAGTTGTATTAAATAAAAACAAACTGTGATTATAGTTTTAACTTCAATTGCCTTTATTATTAGTTTCCCAACAGCACTTGTTGCAAGTGTATATCTATTTAGCGACTGAGATAATATTCTTTATTAGGGCTGTTCTATAAAATTTCAAACAAGTCGAATTATTGATGGCACATTATTTTCTAATGAATTTTGCAATTAGTGCTGTTGTTAAAGAGGGAATTCTAATAATTTCACCAAAAACGTGAGTACTTTTATCGTAGAGTTCATGTACAATATATCGGAATTGCTATTCCCGTCTATATTTTTTGGTTACTATAAGAAATCATTCGAGATAAGTATAAAACCGTGTTGATTTAAAACAAAGATATCATCCACATATCGACATATATATATAAATTAGTACTACTGAGTCTGCTATATTTTCACTATCTAACTACTAAAATTGAATCACGATACCCAGCGAGGCATTGTTCCTCCCGTTCCCGCCCTCCAACCCCCTCCCCTCTCTCCTCCCACTCAACACCACTACGCCGACAACTTAAATATGAAACCTATACGTTCCTAATATATCTCACCATTAACTCAGTAGACAACGTATTTGACCCAGACTGATGAAAACCTATGAATGTCGACACATTTGCCCGTGTAAATGTTGAACCATATTTGTTGACTTAACCGTGTGTTTGTTCTTCGTAAAAGTTGTTGAAACAGTTGAATCAGTTGGTACAACCAGTCTATGATGTATTTGTGCGGAAGTAATGTAGTATTTTTTTCTAATTTAATAATACAATACACCTTTCTATAGTAGCCTTTTTTTACAAATTAGTAATGATAGTACATCGTTTACAATTTCGTAACCACGTAGATCCTTTTTTTTTCTAATTTAATGGTGTAGTGCACATTTTCGTTGAGCCATTCATCTTTTCTTCTCAAAAAAAGACGCTTTTTTTTTCAACAAATGGTTTTTGTGCTGACAAGCGGATGTTGAATTACGCCGGCTAACATTGTTGCCGTTTGCCTCTAAAGAATGCTTTCTTGTCATTCATTTTCTTCCATTTGAAAAAAAAAAACCTTGGAAAAGTATTTTGTTCATATTGGATAATCAAACATATTGAATAATTTAGTAAACCATCGAATTACCTTCTCATCAAGAATTTACTGAATGTTAAGGTGAATTATTGAATATTAAGCAATCATTATTGAATGTTAAATAAAATACCATTGTATCCGGCAATGGCTCGTTGAATGATGCGTAGAGTAGAGTGACATTCCGAGTGAAGGAAAACGAATAGTGAGTGGTGTTGCGTTGGTTGGATTGCAATTTTGCGATGACGATATATGAGTGAGTCATCGAGCAAATCGAGAACGCTTCTAGCTCTTTCACGCGCAAACACCATTTCTAAAATTCCACATAAAGGTGCTCCGTATAGAAATTCAAGATAACGCATAAACCCTCTTTATGTCAGTCCGCAAAATTTGCGTTCAATAATTTGCCACCACTATTAAAGGTCTCTGATTCTTTATGAGTGAATTAAAATGTGAAAATTAACCAAAAAATCCAACAACAAGCATACAAGGAAATTTGTCGTTTTAAAATCGCTGCTGAAACATTTCTAGGCGAATTATTGATATAACACAAAAATCGCATAATAAACCATTTTTTATTAATTAGAAATTTACAAAAATAATAGTTGCAGGAAAGCAACTCTAAATTAGATATCGTTTCTTTTCTTTGGATTAGATTTACGAAAAAACCTAATAGTATCTCTAGATATGGATAACTGCGATAAACATATATGCAAGTTAAAAATGAAAATTTTCATAGTACTATGAAGTTATTTCTATATTTTCTTGCCAAAAGATTCTAGAAAGATTCTAGAAATTGCGTTCATCATTCAGATTTCATAGCGAAAAAAAAAACAGCCCCCCTCATATTGAAAAACTATGAAGCAATAATTACTGCTAAAAATTAATTCAAACACTTTTCAAACATAGTTCTTTATAATCAGTTAAAAAAAAACTCTCATTTCGAGTATTTGAAGATGACGAATAAATGGGATCAAAAGAGGAACAACGACGAGATAGTAAAAACGCAACGAACGATTGGTGCACGACGTCCATTAAACAAACACTTTGTACACATCAACAATGCCAATTCTCTAAAACGCGTCGATTCAAGTCGAACATTTATGAATCAATGCTTTATCTACTTTTAATGGATATCCGATTGTGGATCTTTCCTATAAATATATCTCAGCATATAGTCAACACATTCTAAATAGTGTCTTTCTAGCAAACGGCTCGTTTAATCTCATTGAATTTATGAAAAATCACATCCTCTAGTAGAAAGTGGAAATGAAGATTTTCACAAACTCTAAAGAATCACATCTATCAGAAGCAGAAATGTTTTCCTAAATGTGAATGTTAACAACGTCAATTAAAATATAATATTGTGAAAAACTCTGCACAAGCTATAAGCAGTAAGTTTTTATAGACATAGGTATAAGATAATGGGAGCGGGCTTTTTTTAATAGCATACTTGATCCACACATCCGAAAATGGTCACAAGACAATTACGATCACCGAATTAATTCATAAGCAATTGGCGAACTAAAGAGCGTAACTTGACGAAGATAAAGAGAAGGAATGCAACTAGGTTGCTTTCGTTCACACTAAGCGCAAGGTGAATAGGAAATAAAAAGAGCGATGAATATACCCAATGAAAGTGATCATAGCACTCCTTAACACAACCGATAGAATATATAAAAGTAACAGCACGCTTCATCCTATGATCATTTGCAACTGATAAGATTGACGTTTAGCACAGCAGAGACAAAAAAAATCGCATTTATATTATTATGGTAAGAGAAAATTGGAGCAGAAACCATTGATGTCATACATGGAGCTTTTTTTTTTTCCTTTGCTTCAATTTAATCGATTCGGTTTCCTTCAAAAATCAAAAGCAGTTCAGATTGCAATGAAAATCATAGACAATTCTATTTAACGACTTGAAACGATTCACTCCCGCCCAATATCACTTGTATAGTGTAAAATGTTGCCTAAAAGTTAGAAGACAAACGACTTGTACTAAACAACCAGTGGCTTTAAAAAAATTCTAAGAGATCGTTAAGCATCGAATGCGAAAACATTGCCCAGAAATTACCATCAGGAATTCGAAAATTCATCATTTCGAGGCTTTCGTTTAAAAAATGGAGCTTATCAAACCACGGTACGCAAATATTCGTTGCTGTCGACGTCCTTCCTCGTTTTTTTGCCCAGAATTTAGGGATATATAATAACATGATCGCGAGAGTGCTCTTTAAATCCCACACGGCTCTTCACACTGGGATCGCAGGGGGTCGATGATAGTAAGCCGAAAAAAGAAAGTTTGGCAGATGATCCTGATGCCAAATGTGAACCATCGCCAATTTCTGGATGACTGGACAATCATGTTAAAAGCAGTGTGATCGCTTTCTGAGATGGTATTAGAGGAAGGAAGAAGACTTTCTTCAACTATCTGTTGTGGTACATTGTCACGCTAATCGTCAAATTTAGCTCAATTGAAATCACGCTTGGTCTAGTGAGTTGCAATGATGGGAAAAAATCAAGAGCAAATTAAGATAGTTGCTTTCTTTTTTGACTCTCTCACATGAAGTAAAAGAGTGAGTGATATTCTGTGAATCTGCTACTGGCAGCTCATGACCGCCTCGATTCTAGCCAAAGAAGGCCACCCACAAGTTGGGCGTTTTATTTTAATCAACGCCTCAATTACGGAATACATATGCGTGTGAAAAGCATGTGAAAACCATAGGTTAGATAGAGAGAGAGATAATAAAAGAAACGAAAAAAGTGAAAAAAAGACCTAGATTCACCGCTAACGGCAGGTGTGCAGATTGCATAGGAAAATCTATGAGAGATAGCCTGATAAGAAAAGCGTCATCGCAACATTGCTAAGCAATGAGAGCATTTAAAACATGAGATCTGCGATAAGGCGAGATCAAAATGACTGAGGGACTCCGCAAAACTTGCCTTACTTTTTACGTTCATGATATTTGCAGACATAATATTCCATATGCGCACATGCAGTTATGAAGATTCCATAAAACGCTTTTTGTGGTACATATTTTCCTGGCTAGTTGAAGCTCATTTCCATGCCAGATCCATTCAGCGATCTTTTTAACAACACAGCACCTTTATTTCACAATCAAGGAAATAAACGATTGGGTATTTAAAAATCAAAAAAAAAAGTTGCTAATATGAAAGGATAGTATAATTAAAGACACGTAAAAATGCGAAAAATATGCATTATAAAATAGTTACAATCAGTTACAACCGTTAAACAGTGGATCCATTGGGCAGATCATTCCAAACTCCTCCTAAATCGAGACAAATTATTAGCCGTAACCATCTAACACGATAAGAAAGTCCAAATCAGACAACATCGAAAACAAATAGATTAAACACATCAGTTCAATTTGAAACGATCTTTTTGATTCGAACATGGTACTGTTTCGAAAGCAGTACAAATTTTGTGAAGGATAAGGTGCATACAAATGGAATTCCGAAAAAGCATTAACGACTGTGAAGCATGAATATAAATCTTACTCAGCTCTAAGATACAGAGGGTGGAGGGAGTTGAACCAAAAAGATGAAACCCTTTTCATAGTTACGCTGAAGTGGTACAATGAACTTTTCTAAAAGTTGTCTTAGTAAACCACTGTTGCATTTTTTGACCACCTCAATATCCCTTTTGACATATGGCCAAAAAAGTCAAGTAAGTCTTACAGAATGGGACGGCATGAACGATCAAAGTCCACTAATAACTTATTAAACGGGGGATTGCAAGGTATGGTTCGAAACCTTAGATTTTTGTTGCTGCTTTCTGTGAAACTTGAAGAGGTTGATTATGCCAGCCGATGCAAATACACACGTATACACACAGATCCTTCACCATCCAGAATGGTAAATCGTTGTGTCGTCTTAAAATAGCTATGAATGGCCATACCGTACAAATGGCTGTCGAGAGATCATTTTCGTGATTCTATGAATCGGTTTTCCTACTTCAATAGTTTTGATGTTTCTATGAAACCTTTATCTGCTGAGTTTGATCTTCTCCATACACTGCTTCAATTTTTACGTATAGATCAAAATTTAGTTTCATATCGAAACATTTTGCTCTTGTATTGCTGTGACGTTGCATTGTCGAGAAGATCAATGAATCCGCGTATTCTTTCGAAGTAAAAATGGCTTAAAGAAGCGAACGTTGGCCAAGATATGCCATTGTAATTGGTGCATCGTTGGCGGCGTGAGGTTTGTGAAGCGGTTGGTCCTGCTGGCGTTCGACCTGACGACGATGTCGCTTGTTGCGTTGATGCTAATTTTATCTTCGTTGGGTACGTTGTTTACTTATGATTCGGCATCTGACCAGCCTTATATTTTTTCAAATTTTCGTCAAGACACCATTTGTACGGTACAGGCACTTTCGGGTTGGTGTACTGTTTTCTTTTTAGGAGCTCACATCAGAATGCAGTCCTTTCATGCTACGGCCTTTCAGTCGTACTCGTCCTAACTAGGCATTTTATAGTAAACATCGGACTGGGATTGGGGCCATGTCACGATCAGAATGAGTTTGACTGCGGTTACGAGGAGAACGGTGTACGCAAGTGTATTCCTCTCGAGTGGAAGTGTGACAACCTGGTCGACTGTCCTCTTAACGCTCTTGTATGTTGGTCTTATTTTTGTTATTGTCTTTCTTGAGTCTGTGCAACCTTAACTTAAGTGTTAGTACATTTTTACAGGGCTGCTTGAGAGGATGCTAGCTTTCATGTCTTAAGCTAGACGTGATACTGAAGCAGCGTCGTACAAGCTTACATGAGGATCTTTGTTCCCGAATTGATTCGAGTATCGACACATGTGTTTCCACGAAGATTGTCTGAGAACTGCGCTAATTTCATTTATTGCTAAAAGGAATATATTTAACACAATAGGTAACGCAGATGACTTTGTGTAGGACGAGTCGGAATGTCGCTACATACATTACTGCCCGCAAGGGATGTTTGCGTGCCGCAATGGAGAGTGCATCGACGCGGTGTTCAAGTGCAACGGCTTTGACGATTGCGGCGATGGTACAGATGAGCGCGGGTGTAAGGAGCAGTCGTGGCAGCAAGCCCAGTGCCCTGAGGGCCACTTTCGATGCCGCAAAGGACCGTGCATCATTGTGCACGCTAAATGCGATAAAATAAAGGCAGGCAGTTGGAATTTTTCTCAGCAGTTTATTGTTATTGGTTCAATATTTGAAACGACACACAGTAAAGACTGGTGGTAGAGAAACAGACAAATCTCTGAGTTGAATCTTTCTGATCGTAGGTGGCAGCATGACCTGTTCGACATTAAACACAAAAGATTCGGCAAATTCGACACATTCAAGGCGATTCGAATTGCTGCCATTCAGATGTTTCAAAAATGCGCTCTCATAGTGTTTCAGTGATTCCACCTCATGTTGCATTTATTACCGGTTTCGAAAACGTGGCAGAAGCTGCCGATATTTAGAATATGTATTGTTTTTTTTTCTTTGCCGACAGGCTGCTACCAGAAAAGCATCGCTAATAGTTTTGTTGCTTAATATATTTGTATTCTAGATAGAGTATGCAGTTTTTAAGGATTGCCCCGAAGGAGACGACGAAGAGCATTGCACTCCGACTGCCATAAACGGCTCCTGCGCTGAACGTGAATTTATGTGCGACAATTCATGTATTCCATCGACGTGGAAATGCGATGGAATTGTGGATTGTCGTGATGGAAACGATGAGCTCAAAGCAAGTGATATATAAATTCGTCTAACTTCGCTGCCAACAAAGAGTAAATTGAACATTACAGGCTCATTTCAGAACGTGTGCAGGTGTTCATCAATATCTGAAATGTGACAAACCCTTTTCATAGTACATGTTCTTGACTGTACCTTTTAATCCTAAATTATAGAACATGGAAAATTGCCTGTGGGTCGACCTATTTCAATATACAAACGATTCATACCAATCTAGTGCAATTAATTATGAAATATGCTTTAACGAAGATTAATTGTGGAACAGTGCATGTTATTGACATGCTTGTTCCTAGAACGGTATTCGACCGACAGTCGTGGTAGAAGTCCATGTTTTGCTATTGGTTCATACGATGATAATTGCCTGAGCATTCGTTTTGCATTGACAGCAGTGGTTTTCTGGTCAACTCTTTGGGACGAAGCTTTGGTTTTTTCTGATCAAAACATCATAATTCTAGGAGCTGTGTGGGCTTGAACTTGAGGAGGAGGACGAGTTGCTAAGGCTACCGAGTCGTGAACAGTATTTACGCCTTTCATTGAAAAGCAGCTTTTGCAATGCATCGCAATATCTCTGCGAGCCAGGTTTGCAAATCTGATGTCACTAATGAATAGCGCTATCTGAAGTGCAATTTGCTCAAATTGGAAACGCTTTGGCATTAAACGAGAGACTTGGCTTTTCAGTATTTCAGCATTCGCGACGTTTGCGTTTATTTTATCGTTTACGTTCAGTTGCAAGGCTTTTCTTGTATCTAATGAGCAGCATTATAGTCAGCAAAGAAAGAGGAATCTGGAAGACGTCACTGAAAGTACAGCTTTCTACCTCCACGGCATAACCTCCATCCACTTGCTCTCGCACAAATCTTAATTCTTGCTTAAGTTGCGCTGTATATTCTTGGTGCTTATCAACTTCAGGTTACCTCACAGTTGTTATTTTGTTACTGGTGACTTTTTTTTGTCTTTTAACACGCTCAATGTATTTAGGTCTACTTCTTCTGACACTAGTGAGTCAGTTTCTCGCTTATTGATTGGCATAAGAGTGGTGTCGTCGGCACCGAAGAGTGATTTTATAGTGGAATATATCTGTGCGAAAGTGCAATTCTCTATGGAATCACTCTGCATCCAGGAGCTATTTTAGGTTGGATCTCAATAATCTGAGGCTGCCAGGGTTGGGGTGTCCATTTGCCACATCCACCGAAATCTTGAAATGGTCTCTCTAAGAGCACCTCATCTTTTTGAGGAGAATATCAGCTCCTACCCATAATGCAACATTCACTAAAGCAGACTAAGCTCTGCATGCATGTTGAGTTTCTGATGTTGTGATGTGCTCTCTTTTTAAAGGCAAGTGCATTCCAAGGGAGAAACTGTGCGACAGTCGCAAAGATTGTCCTAAAGGTAACGACGAAGGTGGTCGATGTGGAGAATGCGCCTCTTATGGATGCTCACAAATGTGTACGGACACTCCCGACGGTAGGTTCGCATTTGGTAGGCTATGCGTCTGGAACAATCTATAAAGCAAAATGGTCGATTAGTTAGCTGTAATTGGGACTGATTTTCTCTAATTCAGGATTGCTTTAATCGTAATATTAGATTGTTTTTGTTCGCGAAGCGTTAGTGATGAATGAGACATGTGAGCGCAGCGATCATGTAGGACGAAGCTGCATATCCCACTTCTTCGTGATGACAGCACTTTTTGGCAACTTTCATTACGATTTTCTCAAAGAGATGGCGTTTAGGTCCACAGTGTTCGTGCAGGGAAGGTGAAACGTTAGCGGTTGACGGGCGTATATGTGTCGATGTGAATGAGTGCGAAACGGCGGCTGGTCACATATGCTCACATAAATGTATTAACAAAGAAGGCATGTTCAAATGCGAGTGCTTCGAAGGTTATGATCTCGGTAGTGACGCACACTCGTGTCATGCGAAGCCTGATCCTTACTCTGCCGTCTTCTTCAGTCTTGGCAGCGAGGTATTGGCTTCAGTTGTACCGTTCTCATATCGCAATGTTTCGACCTCAAGATGTAGTTGCTACAGTTTATTGCTTAGGACAGCACTGTTCAGGGTTTTAGTATTACATCCGGTGGTCGGTGGCTGTTTGAAGTGAAATAGTATACAAGCGATAAAGGCAGTGCCTTTTCTCCGATTTAAAACGAGTTGGCTCAGATGCATCATCTTTTCTGCCAAATTTCTTGGCTAATATACTCCTCTCCTCTTCTTTTTTCTGGCTGCAGGCCTGTATCCGCATGTCACCTTCCATCCCAACCGGATGTGGTGAAGTGGTTTCCCTTTCCGAATGACGCATCGCTGGATTTCTATCAGCGTCGCAGTATAACTGACCTGCTCTTAGAGAAGTAATGGTTATGCATTATGATGCATCAGCTTTGACGATGATGCACCATGTATTGTTGAGCAGTACTTCCCAGCAATGACTGAAACGGTTGCATATGCAATCTGTGGCATATATTCTATTAGTGCATGACGAACCTAAGCACTCCCACTGCATCGTCAACTCGTGCATGAGCGCGAGTTGCAGCTGAGGGCACACATATACGTACTGCTACATCGACGTGGTAGCGTTTTTGCTATCGCTCTTGATACACAAGCCCTTTAATATAAAACGGTTGTAGGACGAATTTATATTTATACATATGTATGTTTGTACGTTTATATGTCTATGTATTTATACACATGTCGTTTTTCATCGTGTGCGCATTACAATGACACTGGTTGCTCAGGTGCGCCGTATGCCACCGTACTCGGTGGGTTCGACGATTGGTTACGGTATTTACCAGTACAATGACAGAGTGGGCACAGTGGTACGCTCAATCGCGCTCTCTCCCTCGTTCAACCACCTACTGATGGCTGTATCCAATGTCGACCATATAGGACACATCCATTCGGCGAGCGGCGGTTTACAGAAGTGCGTTGTGGATGGAATCAAAGGCATCGCCAATTTAGCTGTCGACTGGGTTACCAACAACATCTACTACACCGCACAACGTCAGCTCCTTTTCGTAATTACCTTCAGCTAAATCAGGACGGATTGGGTTTTTCAGAAAACAATCGGATCGAATTCCACAAAGATTTTCTGCATATTCAATTGCGTTGTTGCATCTGCAGGAGACAAGGTAGGTCTTGTATGGATTAGCAGAGAGCGTCAAAACGAAAAAAAGGAAGCAACTGAACAATGCATGCAGCGGCAAGACCGCGTTGAGCATGCAAATTGGGATTTATTTTCTTCGTGGATGTTCGTTTATGTCGTGTGTGGTCTCCTATGTTCGAGAACTCATAAATATTTGAGTCGTCACGGAAGGATTGTTCTAAATGACAAAACTGCCATTCTTATTCATGGTGGCATTCAATGGTCACAAGGGTGACCGAAGTGTTCAGGATCGCTTTTTTGTCGAGCATTATTTCCATAAAAGTTTCCATCTTGGTTTTTTTCCAGATCCATCCAGCTTGACGGGAATAGGAGTGTGTGGTTTTGACGGTCGCTTCTGTCGTTTGTTGGTGAGGGGGATCGTCAACGACGAGTACTATCGGCGACAAGTATACCGAGGTTTAGTGGTGAACCCACTTTACGCGATTATGTACTGGATCGATGTGCCTGGATCATTCGATTCCCCAAAGATCATGTCCTCCTATATGGACGGAACTAATGTAAGCTGGCGCACCAATTATTGTACGATATCTGCTTTGTTATTGGCGACTGATACTGCAAGAGGTCGCACGCTTTATGCGAAGACTGATCGCTGTGTTGTGCTTGCCCTTGTTTAGACGTCGACGGAAGGATGAAACTCACCAGATGGACGTGCAGTATTGTTTTACCAATATAGGCGGAGCATTTTTTTGCGAAAACAGTCCCCAGGAGCTAACATCGGCGGCATCGATTCTCATATTGCCAGATTGCAGCCGTTCAACCATCTATTTTTTTTCCATGTGACGCTATTCTGCGAATGAAGCGGAATGTAGTAGTAGGTATCCGAGCTTTCAGTGGACGTTGAATTTTGGAATGGTTTATTAGATGTATCTTAAAGCACTAGTAATGCTGAAGGACTAGACATTGGGAAGTAATTATAGTACAAAAGTTTATCGAGCATATAGATGACGGAAAACCGGCGTCGTTCGCATAGTTAGCGCTGTGCTATTTTCATTCGTGTGCTGCATCGAGCACTAAGAATGAAGCGTATGCCTGTGCAATTTCCCGAAGAAACGCCTGTACACGGGGTGCGTGTTTCTGTAACAAGCTGTCCGTTTTAGTTGCGGCTTCCTTACTAAATTTCTTCCACGTATCGAACTCGTTTACCTCATCTTTTCTACTCAGAAACTCAGCATTGGCACTTAATTGTTGTCGCTCTTTTTATATAAAGAATAAGCCTGAGCTGGATGAAAGGGTAAAATTTTGCATGAACAAACATTCAGCCTGTAGTTGTAACGGGAAATATGTTTGAAGCTGCGAACACTTGCGAGCACGAAGTTAGAGCATCCTCAAGGACTCGCTATGGACTATATCAAACAGACACTTTATTTCGCAGACGTCGAGCTACGACTCATCGAGAGGATCAATGTCAATTCGCATGAAAGGTAGTTTTCTTTATCTTTCACAAACAAAGAGCAAGTAATTGCTTTTCTCTATAATAAGAAAGCGGTTCTTTTATCTCTTAGCTGAGAGGAAGCAGTAATATATTGCATTTCAGTTAATTCTGAGATTTGTGAGGTTTTAAAACTTATTTGAAGCTTAACTTCGCTGATCTTAAAATAAGTCAGAGACAATAGCCAGAGATCGTTTTCATTAGAAAGAACCGTGGAAATAGTCCAAGTTGTTAGTGCGATTTGGTGGACGTTTATTATTATACTTCTGTCGTTAGTATTCTTCAAGGATGACGGTGACCTCGCAAGGCGTCCATCATCCTTACGAGTTGGCGTTCTTTGATGAGTATGTCTACTGGACGGATTGGAGTACTGAAGCAGTGGTGGCAGCCAAAGTAAGTGGTCAGGGAATGCCCCATGTTGTGCATTCTGTCGAACAGATGCCATATGGGCTTGCTGTCAACCATTCGTCATTCTGGGTAAGGCGTTCACTTTCCACTGCGCGAAATATATTCTGAGCTTGGGTCTCGGGGTTAGATGGCGATGTCTAACTATTTAGAGTTACTGAGCCAAAGTTCGTTTCGGGAGCATTACAGACGTGTTCCTTGCTTGCGAACATTTGTGGTCTTGGGTTGTTGCAATTGTTCACCCACGTTTCCTTGCCATTTTGTTAGGTGCTATTTTGAAAAGTGATTCCACTCTTTCCTAGATGTTTTCCTTTCAGTACTCGGAGTTAACACACAGGCAGACAATGATGCACTTCTTAAAGCGTTGAGCGTGAGGCTAAATTCAGCAAACTGGCCTATAGATATCTCGGAATGTATCCGGTGGGATTTCAGAACAGGACGACCAGCAACCCTTGCGAAGAGCTGAGCTGCGGTCATGTGTGTGTGCTGACGGTGGGCATCAAGGGCAACGTGGTGGGGCGCTGCCTATGTCCGAACTTGTACAAGGAGAATAAGCAGTGGGGATGCGTTCCTCTAAATGCAAGTGAGGTCGAACATCTTGGAAATGCTCGCAAAGTATGTAATCTTTAGAAAACTGTTTATGAGGGTATTACCAGGTTGTGTTCAGGATGTTATGCCTTATTGAAAGTCGTCAAGTTCAATTTTTTGCTAAGGATAGGTCTGATGTTTTTGCTCATTAAGGTTTAGTACCGAATATTTGTTGCATTGTAGGTACCGTCTTTGTGCACGACGATGATGGTCGAGTACTGCGAGGCGGGTAAGGGCTGCTTAAACGGCGGGACATGTGTCAAGGAGATCAACAGCCATGGACACGTCGAAACCATAACCTGCAAGTGAGTGGGTGACTTCATTTGTCTTGAAAAGTCGCAGCATTTTTGTGCTCAGATATTGCACAATATGGCTACTGAGTTTCTCAGTCAGTATCATGCTAACGTTTTTAACGTTGCATTCACGCCGCCTTCAACCAACCGCTTACGGAAGTTTTTTACTGGTGTACGGAAAAGGTAAATGAATCTACCGCTTATTTGCACTTGTTAGACAGGATTGGACGGTCTAATGAATCGTTCTTCAGTGTCTAAATGTTCGCTTGAGTATTAACGTGAAACGGTTTCTATACTAGCGTTTCACAATGTCACCATTATAAGCAACATTCGTCCAACACGTTGCGTGTTGGCCAGCTAACCGCAACATACTTTGCCGTTGTAAATAAATAATAACATTAAGTTATAGTTTGCCTGGTCTGAGTATTTTCCTTATTTGTTGAAGACACTGTTTTCAATTTTCTTTTTGGAACGGTTGTGTTGATCTTCGAGGATTCACGTTTCGTCAATGCAAGCAGATGCGATGCGCTAGCGTTCTCTCAAATTGCCCACATTCCTTTAGTGTTTTCATCTCCATCTATGGCGAGTTATTTACTAGCGATATCTTGTCGTATGATGAATGTACACTTGTGGCTTTCTGATATCTATATCTCTGTTTTGTGAATATCTACTATCAGCATCTACCCCTATGTATTATAATATCTTCCTAATATCTTTATGCCCAACAATATTTACGAATATGCCTAATATCTAATATTAACACGCAGAATTTAAATAGCAGATATGTGTTGTGTGTTTCCAATGTGTATTTCAAAGACCAACCAACGGTATCACTGATGACGATGCTACTTGCTTCATTAATTGCAGATGTGCATTGATCGCGTCGTTGGGTTTGGCAGACTATAAATATGCACTAAAATGCTTGTGGTAGGAGTGTGCAGTAGAATTCTCACGATTTTTAGATTTCTGCACTTTTTAGCCTTCCCTCTTCAGATCCCACACTTTCGGTTCCCGGCTTCGGAACTTCTTTCTAGCCAGAGAAGTGGCCCTAAAGGACCAAAGTTATATAAGTTGACCTAAAGACTTCCAGGTGCCCAGAAGGACTTTATGGAATGTACTGTGAGCTAGGCGGCGCCAGATCAACAGGCGGGTTCAAGGACGGCGGCTCGACGCGGCTATCCATCTTGCTGATTCTTTTCTTTTTGCTTATGATATGCACTGCGGTCTACCTTGCCTCGGAAAAATGTCCGTTCATTCGGTATGTTTTTGGATAGATGGGTCTCGTCAAGGTTTTGTCATATTGAAGTCAGTATGTTCAATATGATTAATGGCGTAGCTGCATTTGGGTGGCCGAAAGCAATGAGGCTTCCGAAATATACATTTTTTTCGGCCTTACTGGGCAGTCGAATGAATGTGGTCTGAGCTGCCAAAGAACGCAATCGTTGTTAGTTGATACACCGTGTTTGGATTTCCCGTATGATAACTGCATGGAGATAGAAAACGTTTTATTTCGAATATATCTCTTGAAACAGGACGATGATCAATTACGGAGTTGGACGTAATCTTTCCACACGGATGTCATCTGTCTTGCCCCTTTTCCCCGCCCATTTTCTGGAATGAACTGCTTGATACGTTCCCCATTCAGCACGTATTTTTTTGACAAGCAGAAAAAAAGGTTGACTGGATTACCTCCTCGGTGTCCCGTGTGTGCGCATGTGTATATGTAGGCATGTGTGTTTGCGTATGCCTGTTTGTGTGTATGTATGCATGCATATATGTATGTAGGTATGCATTAAGCGCAATTGCTTTTGAGGAACGCCGCCGATACTCTTCTAGCTGGTCATATTGTCAAATTGATCAACCCACTGGCCGACGACAATGAGCGCATCTTGAGGCCGAAGTCTATGGTCTATGAGGCAGAAAGCTTTAGCAACCCCTCATATGATGCTGCAGAAAAGGAAAGTGTTCCTCTCTCCTCTGGTGGCGCTCCCACCTACAACACTTTACCGGTTTGTTTCTGTACTATTAATTAAATTTGCAAATTTTTACCATTGAATCAATTTTATACTATTTAATTAATTAAACGAATTTACAGCATTATGTGGTAGTACTAAGTATTGAGAATGCCGTTTACGTAGTGTCTTTTCCGGTCGCATTCAGATTGCTTTCCATCTGGTGGGCTAGTGGCATAATAGTACGAGAAATCACTGAGGTGGACCCGCATCGAGGCGGAACCCTTTTTCAGTGTCTAACTGAATACTGCTCAATTTGTGGCTCGACCCCTGCATTTGGATTTTGCGTAGAGAAAATATATGAGGGGAAAGAGTTGCATGGACAGTCTTTATGGTGGTGTATAGTAACTGGAATGCTGTGTACTTAAGTCAGTGAAATAGTTTTGTTTTCTCCTTTTTTTGCAAGTGTAGAGGAAATAATAGCTATAAGATAGTTCGCAGTGAATCGCACGGTAGGCTTTGCATTAACAGGAACACAGAAGTGGAAGAGAGCTATGGATTTATGTTGGATGCCACTGCTGAGAACGCAGACGGATTTCAGGAAATTTTTGCAGGAAGCTGTTGTACCTCCTGAGTGTTCTGATGAGCCGCCGCGTTTCACAATCGACCCATCTTGAGTTTGAGCTCGTGATCGCATCGCGATTTTATTTGTCTGCGTGTTGTGCATGCGACATAGCCCATCCTGTATATTCAATCCGTGTCACTTCGATCTCTCTTGCACACCTCGTCCCTCCTTAGTTATTATTCTATCTTTCAGAACCCTCCCTCATCTAGGCTCTACCTGGCTTTTTCACCCGCTACTGGTTTTATTTATTATTCTTCATTTTTATAACATCTCTATGCGTCTTCATGGCACGTTTCGGTTACATGAATGTGCTATCGATGACGTTTCGAGCTATGAAGGGGCAAGTAGACGGGTAGCAGTTATGAGGGGGAGGAGGCCCGCTTTTCGGTTGGCATCGCATTGATTAGCAGGATGAAACTGGACTGCCGTTACACTTATATCTTTGGTTGTTTCTTCCCGCAATATCCACGATGACTTCTGAATTTGCCTGCAGTATATTGCAGTTTAATGGTGCATTTATACGTTTGGCGGTGGTTTTATCCTTTCTAATTTTGTAAGCACTGTATGATGCGATATTTACTTCTACAGTGGTTTATAAACACATTACGAAACATTCGTTTAAATCTTAGTGGGCACGGGGTGAGAGAGAAGAATGGAGCGCATATTGTCTTTAGAGGTTTACACTCTCACCTCTTGGCTAGAGTCACGCGTTCAAAGGAAAACTCTAGAATTTACTATTTGCTTGCGGACAGCCTACTTCGAATTTGCGGCTAACTTCCCGTCTTTCCCGCTGGTGCCAGAGTTCTATTGGGAATGGGTGGATAAGCGGAAATTAGATGCAGGTTCGAGCTGATGACGTGATTGTGGCGATTTTTCATTGTGTCGGTTCGCTCTGCTTTGCTCCTTACTGCGTATCATCGCTTTGCACATGCGAAGTGCCTTGTTCTTGGTTTCTATGGATTTGTCCTTTTGGTCTCTTTTGTCTGCGAGGTTGATATGTTGATAAATCGTGCTTTCCATTTGGTCCACTCGTTGTCATGCTCTCCGATTGTGGCCAGTAGGCAGCTGGTGGGAGGGGTCTAGATTGAGGTCGTTTTTCTCTGGGCAGGAGAGATCCATATTGCGCTACGCTCAGAACGTTGGCCACTTCGTCAAAAATACTCGTATTTCGCCTAGTATTCACAAGCAAAACTTTTCACGCTGAAGTCATTCACGCAAAGAAACAGCTAAAACGGCGGTTTTCTCTTGAGAACTGGGTGGCACTTCACCGCTGAACACGATCAAGTCATCCACAGACACCTGAAACCAATCCTGCTTAGCGGCTCCTTTTAAACGTTCAAATAATTAACGGAGGGTTATCGTAACTCCTGCTCACTTTTTCATAATCTATGCATATCCAGAGGAGGTGATTCATAATGAATGCCAACAAACTTGGCAAGAGGTACGTCATGGATATGAGAGGCCGTCTATTCTACGCATAGTACAGATGAGAAACGATGAATTGTGTTAAGATAACGACCACAAGCAGGTAAGGAAATGGAAGAGGAAGGCGAGAGTACAGAGAACGTTTCCTTAGCGAGAATTCAGTTGATCTTTCATTACTTCCAGAATATAGAGCTGTAGGCATGAAACGTAAGCAAGAGGCCTAGCTAACATCAACTTACTACCATTAAAGGCTTACGTCGAATGCCATTAAAGTTGATTAGCCGAACACAGCGCTTCATAAGAGTTGTCACGGTCGGTTTTATAAAATACCTTTTATGTTAACTTCCATTATATATTTCGAACTAAACAAGAAATTTGAGAAAATGGGCATAATGGGTGCACAATGGCAAAGAAGTCTCACATTTCATACGTTTCTTTTGATTGTTTTGTTGGAATATTTCACAACTTACAGCGATGTGTCGAACACCTCGTTCGGGTGTCTTGCGGTAATTGTACACATGAATCTGCGAAACATAGGTAGGAAAGTCGAATATCACAAACACTCGTGCGTAGCGATTCGGTAAGACCGGTGTAAGCCACATATGAGAGGCACTGCAACTATCTTCTCAAGTAGAATGATGTTATATGTTTTATTAGCCTTTTTATAGGGGCGTTTACATAAATTACATTAATATGGAAATTTTGATATTCTAGACTAGCTGAGGATAGGATTCACTGAGACAAAACTAGTTGAGTTTCGCACGCTCTCCAGTGAATTGTCGAATGAATGAGAAGATCTCAGCAAATTACTTCTTTCGTGGAATGAACAATCCGACGGTAAAACCGCTGGTCTTGAGTACAGTAGATTAGTGGGGAGAGAAAAAAAAAAAGATGGACAGGCTCTAAATAATCTCATGGTTTAAATGGTGGAAGAATGAGGGTGACGGCAGCGAAATGGATGGAGGAAGGAGGAGATCAATCTAGATTGTGTGATGAACCTGGTTGTATCGTTAACGCCATCAATGAGATTTTCGCTCGTTCTTGGATCACCGTTCACCGCCGGCAAAATGTTCACACTCTCGGGGAATGCTGCTAGATCTAGAACTTATGAATGTGAGAAATACAACAAACAAGAAACAAAAAAAAGCGAATTACTTTCGCATCAAACTATTAGGTTATTAGATTTCCTAAAATGCGCAGACGTAGGAAATAGAGTGACGATTAACTCATATCGACACCGAAAAGAACTCCGCTAGAGCCTTAATTGGTCACGTATTCATCCGAATGGATGTCAGCATCATTTTTATGACAAAATCGAAAGTTAACATAATATTCAATTCATGTTGCAGAAAAAATTATTCAGAAAGCTTTTCTAGAAAAGTTATATAAGCGAGACAAACAATACAACCAAGCAAGGCATTTAGAAAGTGAAACAGCCGAATTCCTAAGATGCCTGTTTCATGCCACTTGTTATGTACGTACATGAACGAAGATTCCTAGAATCGAAAGAGAGAACATACTTTGCGGTTGAAGTTTGATAAGTTGGTCGTTATGATCGAAAAATTCAATTCCGTTCAAGCCAATATAGAATTCATCGCCCCAAGTTGAAAGAAGTCGCAGCTGATATATAACTGAAAATTAAAGTGAGTGCTCTATTCATGGCATTAAATTAGCACAATGCATCTTATGACCGCATGAACGGCTTCAAAATCGAATCCCACCATGAAATTTGGAATATTCAAATCAAGTAAAAATAAAATGAACACTTATCACATGATCAAAATGAGAAAACTGTTTTTCACAAATCTATTAATTGACTTTTTTTTTAATTTTTACATATTTTAGGGAATTTTTTGCAGTATTTTAGGCAAATGACTTTGTGAGAAAAATGGGAGTGGGAAAAAACAAAAAAAAAACTGAAGACGGGAAATTTTTGCAATGATTTCACTCAAAGGCTTTTATTTTTTGATTTTAGTAAAGTAGCCACTTGCAGCAAATGTAAACCGCTCAGTTTCTGTCAGCTTTTGCTTTACACTGAATAAATCGTCATATATAGATGAATTTTTTTTTTCAGAAATTTAGTGAAACCGCCAAATAAATGCTACTTTTATTATACCTGTTATTAAAAATAGTTCACTACCCTTATCAGAAATTTAGTTGACTGTAACGGATTCGAAACTTGACGCTGATTAAAAAAAGAAAGAATTTAGCAGAAAATCTCCCCTTCCTTAGCCCATAAAGCTCCTTAGGCCCTAGATAACGTCACAAACGAAATTTTTCACAGCCGTTTGTTATCACTCGTGAAACAGTGGGATTAGTTTAATTACATGTAAAAAACGCCACTAAAGTGATATCCGCTTTCAAATAGTTTGAAGAGGTTCGAATACTGGCTTACATCCATTTATCGAGCATGTGTTCGGTCTGGAGAGTGGTCGAAAGAGAGTACACTTATTAAAGGGCACGTCCTGAACGAAGTCGAAATAAACATAACCTAAAATTAGCCAAATACTATGTTAATGGCTTTGAAAATTGAATAACAATAAGTGAAATAGCCTCATTTTTTATAAGTTTTTTTTGAAAGGCACTGGAATCAGTGTTAAAATGTGATGCTCTTAGTGAAAAAATTTGCTTTGTCTATTACGATGTGATGATATAAGTCAAAGAAGCTAACTGAAAACATTTGGCTTTATTGGTCTGAAAGAAAACATTTACATAATTTCTCAAAAAGCTCACATCTTTCAAAGATGTTTTCATGGTGTTGCTCTAACTGATAAAGATATAACTTTTTGAGTGAAATTTCAGAGTTACCGACGATCTTCAAACTAGTGGGAGCAAATTAAATTTAACTTAAAATTAAATGATGATATTGTGGGAATCACGAAAGAAAATCAATTTCTTAATCCTTCTCTTACTCAAAAAAAGTATACTGCGATAAAAAGAATCACTTCAAATGATTTCTTCCTAGTTGAACGTTTGCGCACACAAAAAAAAACAAAAACAAAAATAAATGCGTCATTATCAAGTTAATAACACTCCACCTGGCGCTTTTCTTAGTAGAATTGGTCCAACGATCGGTCTACCATTGACGTACAATTGAGCACTGCGCACTCCCGCATAGGACATCTCCGGTGACGCATTGTAATTCCATACGCAAATGCCTTCAAGATAAATAATAACAACCCTAGATGCAATGCACTCATTTCAGCATATAGTGCATGCTGAAAATTGAATGATGGAAGATGAAAAGATTCGATGATGTCACAAAAATGAACATTTGAGAAAGGTTTTTAAAAATTAATTGTATTTTCCTATATTGGAGGTTTATTCAGCTAAGTCAGTTTAAGTGATGACCGCTCGGTTGAAATTCAATCAAACATATAAATGAATTCATGTGATAGCACTAATTAATCACTTTAACTCACACTTAAATAAATGCCCATAAAAGAAAATATTTCTGGGTGTAATATTAAGCCGTGCAACATGACGAATCACGCAACGCAAAGTATTACCATCAACACAGCCTGTTTAATGAGTTAGTTTTACTCTCATTAGTGGACTTACTGTTCTTTTTTTGCGTTCTTGCAAACGCGCATTCTCAATACATCACGTGGCCCTATGTTTTGCTCCTTTATGCGTATGTCGTTCCATTCAGTTTGCTAACCCGTTAGTTTCAATTAAGAAATCACTGGGTTTAGAACTAGGAAGTTTGGTTGTATATGATAGGATACTCTGCCTTACCAATTTTTAAGTTGATTCATCAGTCTTTGAAGGAGTTTCAGGAAGTTTCACGTCACCTTAAAGGTGCACAAAAATCTGCATGCGTTTTGCAACAGGTCGGAAAGTACTTTATGTCCATTTGTGTCGCAAAGAATAAACTTTCAATAGCAGAACTATAGGTACGGGTGAATCATTTGAAATATGGATGGTACGCATTTGATTATCTCCTGGCAGTCCGTGTGAATTGCTTATTTGATGAACGGAATTGCAAAAGCGCACATTGGCCACTCTTCCGATGTTTTTTCACAAAATAATAAAATATAATAGGCCTCCGTAAGATATTACTTCAAATATCTAAGCAATGCCATGAATAGTTCAGTTCCGCGCAATCCTCTAAGGAACAGGAAGGATCACCCATTAGAGGAAGTGGTTCAGCGAATGTGATTGTGATGCGTGGATGGGGTCCATTTGCGACATAAGATATCAACCACATATCATCGCGATTTCGAGTTAAATTTCGTCCATTCAACAACCTGAAATATTTTCGTTACTAAATTTATTCGTTTCATTATGTTCTGAGTTGCAGTAGGACATTCCAAGATCAACTTTTTATCTTCAAACTTAAATGCTTAAGCAGTGAATTAATATCAGTAACCAATTTAATTTCTTTCTCATGCTGTAGTCATCATAAACCTGGAGAGATCACTGCACATTGAAAGTGTTAGAATGCAACTTTCGCATGCAATCATAAACACTTTTGCTATTTACGTATGGAATTACTGCATGACAACACAAAGTAGTAAAACTGAAGCAAACTTCATTTCATTTCGATGACTATTTCTAATTCGGTATGGAATTTTGTCGAAATTATAAAAAAAGAAAAAATCCGTCTGCAGAAAAGCACAATGCCATAAACATATTTAAATAAACAAAAACTGTTGCATTTGTTGACAGTAAATGAGAAAACATTCAAACACTCTAGAGTGAATTCCGAATTTTGAAAATACTAGGGCGAATTGTTGCAAAAGCAATCGAACGGCGAACCTCTGTGAAATTTCCGAAGCGGCCGATGTTGTAATCTGGCATCCGTTTGTAGTCAGCATTACACCTTTCGGTCCGAGAAATTGCAAGCCTGTTAGGCCAATGCAATCGGGAGCACCCCAATTCTCTGTTAGCTCCATATGCAGTACTGTAATAGACACATCCTTAATGACCATTCGTTACTTAAGACGCTGAATACTCTGTCCATAATCCGTAGCTGCAGAAAGCTTAAGACACAGGTCGTGCTCATTGAAGCAGGCAAGGCTTCGAAGATAAGCATAAAAATTCACCAACAATGCACTCATCCGCTCTACTCCATCCCCAACCTCAACCGTCAAGGGCCATTATGTAGGGCCACAGCTGTTCAACCAGGTGTTTCACGAATAAGACAAAGTCGCGGTCGTTTCATCTTCTGATTTATGAGGTATCATATTCATCGCCGAAAACGATTGATTATTGACTCAGAAACTCTACCTTACTCCATTATTGAAATCAAGATTTCACTGTGACCGAAATGAAAACTTTATGACCGACGTTGCGCACTCCCTCTTGATTTAGCAGACCCCCTCATTCTGGATGCATCCATTAGTGGCATTTATAAGCAAGTTCGATGCTAGAAAAAAATTCAAGGGAGTGGTAATGTAGGGTTGCAAAGGACTCTGTAAAAAGGAATCCATATTGTCTCTGCCGATTTGCTCTTTTTTTTCTTTCTCTGATCATACGTTTCCTCAGTTGTTGGCATAGTGTCTAAAAATTATAAGAAAGCGGTTACCCTCATGCCTCTCTCTCAAGCTGTGCACATACTGACCTCAAAAACTGCTGCTATATCACTCAAGTTAATCGCAGTGCAGCTCATACCTTTAACAGAAGGCAGCTCACTAGCTTCTTGTTCTACATCGATAATCGGTGCAATAGTAGGGCGTTCAACGGGCGTCTCCGTGCTTGCACCTGTTGTTCTTTCTTCCGGTGCACCACGCGAAGCGGAACGTAGTTTTTTTCTGTCTCCGGTTGATGGACGATGTATTACAGCTGACGTCAGCGAAGCTGTTGACGAAGAAGTAGAAACTGTAATCAGCACTAAAATCAAATAGAGATGCTAGATTCGCAACAGCTACAGTTGGTAGTGAACCGAAAGAAGTGAGGTTTTGGGGATTGGTACTCTTATCTCTTTCCTCTACTCGAGGGTTTCGCCGACGCGATTTATCCTTTTGTTGGGAAAATATAGAAAATTTGAACTCATTTTTAAAATTCTCTCCATAATAATATTAAAATCTCCATTCTTCCTCAAATTCCAAGAAATTCAGCTCCATACTACATACTTCACACCTTACAGGATCATGATGGTTAATGCCTCCTTCTCTCCACTCTTAAATGATGGATACGATAGTGGCTACAGTCAGCAAATTCAAGAAACGGACCCCTAGTTTCGGGGTCGATGGAGAGTAGATCAAGACTACTAGCCATAACTTCTTCATCAACGAGACACACATCATTCTCAGCAATCTTCTCGAGAATCGCTTCATCGGTCGTAAAAAGAATCGTCTGTAATATGCTTAAAAGTAGACTTAATAAAATCGCTGAACGAACAGTGGATAAAACATCGTACATGGATTAATGAATTTCATAATAAATCGACAGTGTATGAACCCACTGTCACTGATACTCAACTGCAGAAAATCGCTGCCTCTATAGAGCAGTAAACAAACCCTCAATGAAGGGTAAAAACCGTTTGAAAAATACGAGCCACTTGAATAAACAGTGCTATCATTACGCCGAAATAATGGTAGCAACGGTAATATTTAGGAAACTCTGCCAACTTTTCAGTAGGATAATGTTGTTAATATATGTAACAAGTAGGAGGCATAATATGATGTAAACAATGGAAAATATGAAAAATAAAGAAAGATCGAACGACAAGTATCTTTTAAAAAAAGCGAACATCGCCCATTGGATGCACTTCAGAGACTGAAGTGAACGCGCATGAGATTTCTCCTTGGAAAATTATACGTTCATCGAGATCAATACGTAGCTCACGAACTCCACGCAAAGCGTGCACTCGAGATTGGTCATAGTTCTAGAAAATATCACCACTTACATTAATCAACTTTTATAGTGAATATACAAATCAACTTTTATAGTGAATATACAATTTCGTAATTGCTAAACAGTTTGACTAACTGGACTAGAGCGCCATTGATCTAAAAGTGTGACTGGAATAGCGTATCTATAATTGCGCACGTCGTGCACTGTAGGACGTGCGCAATTCTTTTCATTATTGTTAAATATGTGCATACGAAAGAAAGTGCTCTTGCGGTTTCGCAGTTCCATTAAAGGGTATATACAGCATTACGGCTGCTTCTGGAGTATCTAAGAGGTTGATTACTGCTTCGGTGTTGTTTTGTCGTACATTGGTGAACTAAACAGTATGCTTATTATTGCACTGATGGTGTTTACCCTGTTTCAAGCACAGGCGCTAAACTTAGGTAACCTGTTTGAACAGTGAGCTTGAGGCTGTGAGCATCTATCACTTTTGCATCGAAACGTGAAACTGAATATCTTCAGCCGCCATCTATTAGTTGTTGATTATAGTTCTAGAGAATGAAATATGCCAGATACTTTCCATGAGCCAATCGAAAGACATTTTACTGGGCTGATCTGAATGTAGAACGTGGATTTGTTCCAACTTACCCACACTCGAATCATGGCAATGCTTTCTTCTTGTTTGAGAATAATATCGAGATATACCGGTTCAGTCATGCCATCACATCTGAAAAGCATTCACTGTTGAGTATCAGTATAAATCTTACTTCAATAAGTTCAATTTTGTAAAATAGTCTCCCATATTCCTATAATACCCAAAAAAAAGATGTTCTCATTGCTGAAACGTCATTTCACAGTCAACAACTAAGAACACAATTAAGCAATCGTGAAATGTAGATGTATGAACCAACTTTGCGGTCCACATTCTCTGTGGATCAGTACATGGCCAACGACCGCATTCACAAATTAAACTCTCCAACATTCCAAACGATTCTTTCGCGTTTGTCTCCATCTGAAATCAAATTTTTTTTTTATTTTTTACATTTTGTGATAAAAGTGCATAGCATATTTGAATAAGAGAGGACAACTTGATGATAGATGCCATTTTGAGGCATCCATAATTGTTTACTGATGCTTCGATTATTGAACCTATTGAGCGTTCAATGTCCCGAAATGTGCAAGTTCAGACGTTTGGAAAGTCTCTGTGAATCAATTGTGTATGGACAGAGCAAATCACTAAGCACATACACAGTCAATATCAGGGATTTGTTCGTAAGACAACGTAAAGCCATCTTTATCAGCTCATTTCACGACGAGCACAAATTCAAGCATTAGCTCTGCATGAATGCTGCACAAGCATTTGTAAGCGAACAGGTAACTCAATGAACCTGTTCGACTTGAGGTCGTTGACCATCTGCGGTGAAAACTTCTATAGTATTGAGGCCAATAAAATGTGGGTCATCCCATGTGCTCAACAGTATGAATCGCAACGTCCTACCGCAAGGCAGCTCGGGGATTTCGAATTGCTCTCTGCAAAATATTTCTCCACTGAAATTGAAGAAACCAATACAAATGAGCATCACAGAAATTGTTTCCATGTAATAAATTTTGTAAATTCTATAAATGCAAGTGTTTAAAATTTCATGAAAAATAATACGACAAGAATAGGAAGACTATCAATGCGCACGAGTTGTGCCGACCGTATGGAAATGGTCAACGAAATATTGTATGCTAAAAGATATACTATGAAGAGCTACGCTATTGCGTGATTGAATTGTTCTTAAAAACGTGGTTTTTTTCCAGTTTTCACTGAACTATTTCTGTTTTCAGGGATGCAGAATAAAGTTTCCGAAACTGCCTGCTTCAGTGAATTGAAAATTGTTATAGTTCCTTTTGTATGTGCAAAAAAAAAAACTTTGTTTAAAGCTGAAAGAAACTGGGGAAAATTTGCCAGAAGTGGGTAGGAAAACATTCTTGATCATATATAACAATTACGGAAGACTAAGAGTTTAGCAGCAAATTACGGTCAACAGAGGGGTAAATGATTTTCGCTTTAACAGCAGTCTTAGTAAAAAGAACTAATAAGTGCTACTGGGTCTTACAAGCTACATGTGTGCTTAGAAGAGTTAGTCCTTTCTGCATATCATGAGATTTGCTTCTAGTGCAGTCATACGAGCCTGTAAAGCATAATACTGTCCAGTTTTTCTAGTTAAGGGGATTTATTGCGTCATCTCTTCTGATCGCTGTGGCACTCATAGTCGTCTCTACAATCGGATTAACGTCGTAGCGAGGCCATCATCCTACAGAGAGACCTTCAACAATTCATCGATTTTCGTCTTGACGACTTTCTAAACCAATCATACCCATCAATCTTCAGAGCGAACTTGAAAAAAGAGAAGAAGTAAGGGAAATATTTGTCCAATAAAATGAAAAACTAGCAAATGACACATTACAATTAATTAATTAGTCACAATTTTACATTATTGCGTTAAACACATTTTGCCAATTCATAATATAATCGGATAGTAACGAACGCATCCAGTTTTCTCTTTTTTTTCTCGGTTTATTGGTTGCAACCCTTAATTTGACTCTTACCGAATGCACTCGTTTAGCAATGGAGCGATATTTTTTAGAGTGCATTCGGTTTCAGCTGAACATTTATTATAGGCCAATGCCCTAGATCGGCTACCGAATGAATTTTCACTTGTTTATTATCACCCATGAACTTCGGTTGATATGATATAATATTACTTACCGATAGGCTATTTGATTAAAAGTGCGACGCAATGAAACATGAAAATTTAGTATGATTTGCATCGATTGGTCACCTAACAAGAACTGACATTCTCTGGGTGGAATACAAGTGAACCAACTACAGTGGCATCTCTTGAATGGTGCTTCTGTCAGAAAATGATCACAGATCTACCAAATTACTACTGGAGATTTGTGAGTAAATCATCTATAAATAGTCGGTCATCAGATACTCCTGTTTAGTGAAATTTCCTTCAGAAATTTTTGAAGATCCAAAATCATGAAATTAAAATGTGCATAGCTTGACGATCAAGCATTGCTGCCATTCATATATCCCACCTTCTTCATCTTTGACTTAAAACGCATTGGATTTCCACCTAATACCATTGGCAGCGGCAACGATAAATGTCTATTCTCTGTTAACGAATATGTAGAAAGGAAAGGAACAAACGTTTGCTGCACGCCATTACAGTCGGCACTATCTTCCGGAGTGTTTTCCGATATTTCCGACATCGTGTTACGTACAATCAAGAAATGATTGTGCTGTTGAAATTATTGAATATTTGCACGTCGTTTGCTCAATAGTTATGGAATAAAAGCAGTTAACGAATATAACACAAAACACTAAACGGCATAAATGCAGATCGTCTGCAAACGATGAATATTGCTAAGGAACGCCAAGGAGCTATCGTATTTCCATTGGAAACGTTTTGGAAGCCAAATTTTTAAACGGTGAAACCAACGCATAATTTTTTCTCCATGCTATCATTTTTAATGAAAATTTGTGGCGCAATAATTTCCGGGACGGAATAAAATACAGTCTTTCTTCTTAAATAATTCCTGCCTAGCTTTTCTGGGTAAATGACTGCAGGTGAATTTGCTAAAAGAGATGCAATCCATTCAGAAAGCAATCAAAAAAGACACATCAGAGATACCTGAATCATTTTTGGTTTCTAAATGAAGATCAGCCAGAGAAATGATAATATCCAGAACGATAGAAACAACTAAGCGAAAGAGAATAGTGCCGACCGGGATAGAAGTAACGAATGAACAATATCAACTAGAGTTCTATTAAGCTAGCGCAATTGCGTTGCCATGGATGTGCATGAGACGTTTTCAGCGGTAAAGATTTACATGAAAAAGTGCGAAAAAATAGCGTTTTGTGTTTTATCTTTTGCAGTAGGAATTGATGGCTTCATTAGGCTCATTATTAGTGGATAGCAGAAGTTTGAGCTTGAAGCACAGCTTGTTGATTCGACACTTGTTGATTTTATAAGAGTAGATAGCAAAGTTTGATAGCCATGTAATAACCAAAAGATATCCTTATATGAAAGAGAGAGTACTAGTATAACTAGGTGAGGTAGAACGTGACCAAATCTTAGCATTACTTTTGCATCATATGGTCTTTACGAGAAGGTGAAAGGAGGATCACCAGAACCGACAAGAAGCGAGGTTTTTTCGATAAAATACAGATGAATTTCAATTATACTATAAAGTCAATAGCTTCTCAAGCAATTAAGGGTTCCGCTTTCAAGCATCTCGAAGTGTTGGCTTATCTAACGCAAACAAACTCAACAAAGTGACGAAAACCAAAACAAAAGCAGAATGATATTGCAATCAGCAAACTTCCTATTAGTGTTTAAGATGCTCAAAGGAGAAGAAAATGTAACAATTGTGTTGAAAAAAACATGACAACTTATCCTTACGAAATCTTCGCAACAAAAGGAAATAAGAGCGGGCAATGTGGAACGTTGGAGTGCTGCTAGGTGGTAGTCATGACAACCAGTGTGCTAAGCGATTTTTGCTCACGCTTCATTGAACGAGCTCGATACACGCCTCAATTCTTCAGAGACCGTACAGATTATGATAGACATTTCCGTGTTGTTTTGAGACTACTGCTAGTATTTCATTTCGAAAAAAAATGCTTTGGAGGCGCCATATTACTCGACCGCAGCTCGGTAACAATCGCCGCCTAAGATCATCAAGTGTGACGCATTGGATCATCAGCTGCTCAAAAGTGAATTCAGCCAAAGTTGAACGTGCGTTCCCATCACTGAAGTTTTCCTCGTCACCGAGGTGGAACTATCACGTTGGCTGCGGCGACTGATTCACTTTTTGGTCTGTTCTGGTGCATAGGATCACCTCCAGACGCACTTTCATATGCTTTGATTAGTACCATTGACAAAGTCACCTCTACCGAGACAACACAGCGAAGCCCCTTAGTAGTCACGAGGGTCCATCGCTCACTTTCCTGCCTTTTGCACAAACCAGCTCAGATTAGCTGGAGAAAATATGAATTAATTAGAATGTGAAACACTAAAAAAATATAAACTCATCGATCTCTCAACGTGAAAGATGAGCGTAATTTTTCCACTCACTGCTGCTATTAGAGTATCAAATTTGTGAATCGTTTGATTGGCTTCCTCATTGCGCACCCTATATTATCTTTAAAAGCTGAGTCAGTACACTATAAGTTCGAGACGTATGCGATATCCGTTTAAATGCATTGTAAAGTTTGAATTGTTATTCTGCAACCTCATACCATCATACTATATGCTATCACTTAAAGCAATATTCGTGTCCCGTTTTCTTCAAGTTCTTTGAACCATGCACCCATCTCCAGACATCATTCGACAAATTACTTTCAGTGGTTTAGTTCCTCCATAAAAATGTTGCCCACTCACTGAATAGTAAAGATGAGAATATTGCTCCATATAATTCCTAAGGTACGCTTGTTGATCATCCAAAGGGTGTTTTTGAATATGATAAGGTTGTAGCTGCTTTTCGGTATGTGCTGTTTCAACGTTAAGACCCTATGCTCTTGTCGCTAAATTTTGAGAGAAACATTGTGTTTGTACTTTAAGAATTTCCATCACATAAACAATATCTTTGAATAATATTTTAAGTGACATCTGTGCACTAATGGATTGTTGCCGAGTACGAACGGTGTGGCGTTATTAAATTCTCGCTGAGTATTTCTGTTTTGCTGTATGTGAATAAGTCAATCAAATAAACGTATATTTATCAACGGATGGATCGACTATTCGAACACCACTCGTACACTTCTTTCACCGGGTTGCCCTTCTGGCGAGGGACGCCCACTACTATCAGCGGATGATCGATGCAAGCTCACACCGAACGAAGATGAACGCACTTCTTGACACAAAACACACACGCACATACGCAAACACACGCACACACATACGCACGCACACACACACACACACACGCATACACACCCACACCGACGCACAAACACACACGCACACACGCACACACGCATACATGCACACACGCGTACACGCACGCGCGTACGCATACACGCACCCACGCCCACGCGAACACACACCCACATGTACACACGCACACACAAGCACACACACACACACACTCACACACACACACACGCACGCGCAATCACGCGCACATACACGCGCACACATACGCACACAAACGCGCACACACACAAGTGCACATACACGCACACACACGCACGCACAAACACGCACAAACAGGCACACACGCACACGCGCACACACGAACACGAACACGCACACACATGCACACACACTCCTACGCGCACACACGCACAGGCGCACTCACGCGCACACACGCACAGACACACGCACACACATGCACATATGCGCACCCGCTCACCCACGCACACACGCACACAAACACGTGCAAACACACGCACACACGCATACACGGACCTACGCACGCACACACGCACAGGCGCACACATATACACACACGCAAGGACACGCGCACACATACGCACGCATGCGCACACGCACGCAAGCACGCACGCACAAACACATGCACAGACACGCCCACGCACAAACACACACTTGCATACACATGCACGCACACGCAGAGACGCACGCATACATACGCACACACACGAACACACACACACACACACTACACACACTCACCCACACGCACGCACACACGCACACGCCCACGCACACACACGCACAACACACGCAGAAACTCATACACAATCACAAGCACGCACGCACGCGCACATGCACCCACGCCCACGTGCGCACACACGCACACACACACGGAAACACGCATGCACACAGACGCACGCACACACGCTCACACACGCACACACGTCCACGCACACACACGCACAACACACGCACGGACACGCACACACACACGCAGAAACTCATGCGCAATCACAAGCACGCACGCGCGCACACATGCACCCACGTTCGCGCGCACACGCACACACACACGCACGCACACACGCGCACACACTCACACACACACACACACACACACACGCACACACACTTGCCTGCACACACACGCACGCACAAACACAAGGACAACGACAGGCACGCCCGCGCGCACACACGCACACATGCACCCGCGCCCACGCACACACGCACACCCACGCACACGCGCACAACGCGCACATACGCACACACGCACAGGCACACGCGCACACACACAAAAATTTCCACTATCCTATCATCTCTAAACTTTCCCTTTAGTATTTTCTTAACGCGGCTTTTCTCTCTTTCATTCTCATGAAAATTGTGAGTCTTTAGTTCCCAGTTTTGTTAATTTCAAAATCTGCTAGAAGTTATCCCAATCATTTCCTATAATGCCAAACTATTTTCAAAGTTTCTACCTATATGAACTCTTTGTAGATGCTTCATGATCCTACAGAAATCTGATATTCATAATTTTCTATGTTCATAAAAGCGCTTTCTAAGTTTGGCAGTAGACGAGCAGTTCATTTACATATGGTGAGTTAAGTGAGTGATTGCGATCTTCGTTTGAGTAATTTTAACCTGAAAATTTTGAGTCAAAATTTGAAGCTAAATTATATAAGCAAAGATGATGCTAACAGTGTTGTGCAATTGATGTATGCAAACTCAAACCCCTTGTTGGCTCATTCTGTTCCATAATGCTTTGCGACATTTATTATGCGACCGATTTTACTTAAAATTCAAGATATGAATAAAATAAAAAGAGCGTTATATTGAAAGAAATTTTTAATCCGTTTCTTTAACATGATCGATCAAATATGAGCTCTACATTTTGTCACTACGTTTCAGGACCTGCCCTCCTTATTCATTCCCATTTTCCATAAGTGCACTGTATATTTATGAGTAACTTTATGTTTACCCAGTATCCCTTGACAATTAATAAGTTTCAACTAGTTCTGTTTGGTTCAAGAAAGAGCCAAATATAATGAATCACATTTGCTCTTATGTCATTATGCTGTGTGGTGCCCTTATGAATCACATTTGGAATAATAAAGTGCGTATTTGAGTGTTTTATAGAGGTCAAATTGGCTTAAATTGGTGGCCTTACAAAATCGACCAGTTTTCTAAAAATTCAAATTTCGACTTGTTATTAGTTGTGAATGAAATGGAATCGAGGGAAAGGATTCAGCGGAGAGTGAAAAAAAAATTTTTTTTTAGTTGCTCCATTCTTCGTTGGTTTCTGATGTGATAACTTCAGATATGAGTCACATTTTTCATAGCCGATGAATTGTGCAGTGAATAATTTTAAAGCATTCTCACTCGTCTCTGGTTCAAGGAGTTCCCTCATCATTTACGTTGACAGTAGTTCGTTCTTTAAAAAAATAGAACACAGCATAAACTAACTCATTGTTCACTTTTTTGCTTATCGATTTGCGAAAGAATTTAAGCTCTCCATTAGTTGTTTATCGTCGCCATAAATCAACTGCTGCTGAACCTTTTCTACAGGCACAACGATTGCCACATATTCATATCGAGTATACCCCCCATTGCTAATTTAGATATCATGTCTCTTTATTAGTGATGAGGCATTCCAATATCAGCTCTTCTAAGAACTCATTCGCATTGTTATTCTGGCCGCAAGATGCACTTCAGTATTTCTTAAGGGAGCTTCATTGGGATCTGCCGCACGAATGGATTGCTAAAAAAAGTCTAACTCCGGAATGGCTATTAATTGATCATCGTCTTTTCTAGGGTTTATATGATTTTTTATTAAATATAACTAAAAATTAGCAACAAATCTATTGAGTGATGATATTGCGTTTATTCGATACATCTGCGTTGAGATGTATATTTGAAAATATTGTTTAAGTTAATTGGTGGAAGCATTTCCGGTGAATGATCTCATTTGAGCATTTATTTATGAGAATTTACAACGTTCGATGATTGTTTATTCAGTTTGAGAGAAAAAAAACGTGTATTTCCTTTCGTAATGCGTTCATTGATGGCCATATTTCATCGGAATGTTTGAGTGAATCATGACGAATGCTCGTTTACCTTTTAAGATGCCTTATGTCATATAAAGCTCCTATTCACCGCTTATTGTTGCCTTCATTTCTAATAGCACTTTCTCAGTGATAATATCTTATAAAAACTATAAAAAAAAATTGATATGCGAGAAACAATTAGTGAATTTTAAGCGTATTAGTAGAGTAAAACTTCTAAAGGCTTAAAATGCTGAGATGAGTTGTGAGGGAAGATAGATATTCGAAAGATTAAGTTTCAGTTCTATAGTGCTATTGAAGAATTTTGAAAATTTCTTTTAGCTGCGTAGAATTTTGACCGTCATGATGACATCTGAATTTTCCTACACTGAAACAAACTTTTGAAATGTTGCACCTTTGAAAGAAATTGAAATAGTTTGTTGCCTTCAGCTCCGTTTCCAACTTTCACCAATCTACAGCTCCAGAATGCATCAGTTAGCGAAAGTGGCATTTTGAGAAGGCTACTTAAGAATGCAAAATGATGTCCCGTCTCGACTTGAATCATGATTAATAATGCTGTGTATTGAAAAAATAAAGACTGAAGCTTTTAGGACCCGTTCGCTTTGCTCCCTATATTTTTCGAAAGATATCGGCAGAAGGAGAAAGGCGCCTATACTATGTAAACGACCAAATTCTATCTTTGCCCCATCCATAATTCAGACCACTAGTTGAAGGTGAGCGGAGGAGAAAGCTAAATATGAAGAGAGACCAGATATGAGAAACGAGTTTTTGAGGTTGTGTTTCCAGTGGCAGCTCAATTGGAAAATGAACTGAACTGGAAGAGGATTGCAGTAAAAATAACTATTGCATAGGAAGAGAAGGTTGTTGAGCTGAAGAAATGGAGGAGGTGGCGGTTCATGTGTGAAGTGCTCTCTTCAGCGGTGACTGAGCTGAATTTAAGGCCAGGAACAACCTCCTTGAAGGAGGCAGGCAGTACGTCAATAGGGTGGAGGATGTCGCTTACGTAGCTCATTGCGGTCCCACTTGCGCTCTGTTTTGCTTTGCAACATTTGAAGCATTACCATTTTTGTATGACTTGCAGAACTAATATTTAAAAGACGTTAATGAACAAACACTTTGCAAATGCAGGCTGAACTCGTGATTTGTCCTTTTCAACTGATATCCGTCCCTCTATTAGTTTTAAATGACGCTCCAAAGATGACTATGATGATCGGTGTGCATGATCTACTGTCTGTGGTCGATACTCAAACTAATCTTCTTTCGATTCTTCTTGGACCCGTTTCTGTGGAATATAGACCATCCACATCTGTCTGCATAATATTTGAAGCCGACCATTTTCCTAGATCGGCTGTCTTGCCTACATTGGGAATGGCTGGTTTAGCTCGTTCAAAATGAAAGTACTTTCCTGTGCAACTGTTACCATTTTCATGGAACTAATCAGCTGAGCAAAATTATCTTTCCATAGAAAAACAATGTGCAAGGTATTCCGAGAATTTTTGGCAACTGATGGGCATATTGTTTGATATGCTAAAGTCAGTTTCATCAGAGGAGTGTTTAATGGTGGATTCTAGGCTGCCTCATAACTTCGCTCGCTACGCGAACCATACTCTTGCCTGTCTGGAGGCCAAACAGTCGCATAATATTCCTTTGCCTATAGTCCACTCAAAACTGAGAAAGTCAAATTACATCCTACTTTGCATGTCATCGAACTTAAAGAAAATAGTGGGAGAGAGGACATAGAGATGATATTAAATGAACTGTGAAAAGTGCAGATTGTCCTGTAAGCTTGACATATTTATCATATTGTTTCTGCCAGAACAACGTCTAAAATTTATTCAGAAATCTTATAACGATATTTTGCATCATTGATCACATGTGACATAATTTTCCACTTTTTCTTAATAAATTTCTCTACGAATTGACAAGAAGATAAAGAAAAAAATATTTTTACGCAATCCTTATTTGCATGCCTCGAGATGATTCTCGTGCTCTTCATGTATGCTCACCTTTGTTTTAAATGGCAATGATTTTATTCATTATATGAGCTCAGAATGGAATGAGAATGTCACTTAATGAATGTGGCATAAGAAATGTTCGTTTTTTAAACAAATTTCGCAACATGCGATGCGGAAATTCGAAAAAAAAACAAACATCCTCTAACCTACTGCATATGTGTGTGCACCTGTTCGTCATGTCTTTTTCTGCTTGAATTTATGTAAGGCAATTTCCTCGTTTCATCTAGTCATTCTGCTACATTAAATGCTATCACATTAAATGGTGTTGTCTTATACACTGTTCTCATTGTTCCCTTCTGATGGGTTGTAGTCAACTACAAACTGAGTCAACGCTATTTGCACTACTACAGTGCCTTCGAAGTTCTGAACTTCGAGGGTCCAATGGATCCGAAATGAGAGTTACCCAGATAAATTTTCCCTAACATCAAGACTACCCATGGCTGACTTCGTTACTGCCTCTCTTTGTGCAGATAGACTTTGTGATGCAGAGTTTCGAAAGGAAGTGACATGACTAAGAAGAACAAATGGGTCTTTAAGCTTCTAAAATTTTTATAGAGTGCTATCAAGTTTTGTTAAGAGCGGAAAAACCTCGCTTCAAAGATTGATTCTAAGGTATATTTTCTAAAAGATGAAGAACTGTTCGTTTACATGATACGAAAATAACTATATTTAGCGAAAAGAATCCCTCATTTAGGGGCTAAAACTTTTGAATAACTTTTTGCTTCACTTTCTAGTGTCATTTTTATGTGCTATCCATTTTCTTGCATCATATTTGCACATTAATAGATGCTGCTTTCTATGCGTCCCCATTAGGTCAATTTGTATAAATAAGAAGTATTATGTTTAATTATCCATAAATTTTCTAAGCCAGCAAAATGTATTATAGTGACTAATTTGTGCATCTATTTATGGGATCGCTCAATGTTAACTCTCTTTTATAGCTTCTTCTATATTTTATTCTCATTTGCTTAGCTATTTACTAGATAAAATAGTAGAGAAACATAACAAAAGAGTGATAGAGTGTTTTTTTTTTTTGCGTCCATCAAAGAATGAGTGAAATACATGAACAAATCAACACTGCTCTTAAGCTGAAAGAAACCTTAGAGCTTGCTAACGCAGTTGATGTCTTACTGAACGCAACAAGCTACCACTGCCACTAGGATGCAATATTTCAAATCTTGATCTTAAAATGAGATAAGGCTGTGATGAACTATGAGAATGACTTCGCTATCAGCTTTTGAATTAAAATTCCTAGTAACTTATCAAGAAATCACGGAACCTGATGGAATTCCAATTTTTGGAGCGTTTTTTGGAATATTCTGGAACATCGTGCTCAGGATTTTTCAGCGTTTCATATTTTTTGGTGAGAGGCAGTATGAAAGCATTGCGAATCGACTCGCACACGCACACACGCATGCATCGATGACGATACCATAATGCGTTTTGCATTGAAATGCAAAAACGCTTATAAATCGAATCCGTTATAGGAAGGATCATCAAATTTAATGAATTCCCGTTGGGGCTTTATAGAGCGATTGCATTTTGATCTCCATCCAAGCACATTTTATAAACATCAATAATTATTGCATTCACAATTATTCAAAAAAAGCACGATTTTGAGTGAAATAAGGATTGTTTGTGCGTCTGTGTGTGTGCGTGTGTGTGTGTGTTTATGTATGTGTTCTTGTGTGTGTATGTGTGTGTATGACGTGGAAGAATGTAGAAATGCTTGACGATGGGTGTAGAGCGTCGGCAATCGAATGCAGTGCGTCGAAGAGGTTTTGTTTTGTGCGTAGTGGAAGTAGGAATTTATCGAAGATTGATAGCTGCATGCGAGATGGCATTTATTTGAATAATAAATTGCGCTCGTCCCGTTTCAAATCAATGAACCCTTTTCAGTTATTTGTAGCAATGCTCGTTTGCTTTCTTCTTTTTTTCTTTTTTCTTTTTTTTTCAACAGAAAACTCATCAAAATTAAATAAAATTTCTTTTATTTATAGAGCAATAAAATAATCATATTTACTAATGTGTTCCCCCATTTGTGGAGATTTCGACTATCGAACATCTTCATGCATATTCCGATAACAGTATTTGCTTATCTTCGCATATAAAATACACAATTTGCGCTTTTTATTCGTCTTTAAAATGCAGCATGGAATATAATCGAGTAGAAGCATTTGCATTGTTTAATTATCGAATGCAACGAATAAAACACTCATAAACTAGCATCGATGATAAGAAACGATTGAAAACAATAATAAAATATCTATCGAAAGGAGAATAATTTTCATGACGCAATAAAGCTGTAATATCTTCAACAATCGAGAAAAAAAAATTTATTCATAGCAAACTGATAATATGAAAAATATTCATGATATTGTCAGATAATTTTAAATGAAAGTTTCATTATTTAATGAAATCTTTTCAAAAATTGCAATAAATAATTTGCATGCTAATATTTATTTCTTAGATATAGCGATATAGCTAAATATAACATGAAATGATGTTTAGTTTTATGCAACAAAAATTGTTTATTTTGGAAATCCTTTGAGGCGTTCAATAAACAACGAAATTGAGCATTATTTGCACACTTCCTTAAGGTGCTTTTTTTCTAAATGAAATAATTGCGCATACGAAAAGAAATATCTTATAAACATATGAGTACAATTGTTCAAATAATCGATAGAAAAGAGAAAACGAGAGGTTATTTGACGTAGATGTGAACGGGTGATAGATTTTGATTAATCTTTTGTTTCCTTCATCTAATATTGAATATCTTAGATGAATATTTGACAAGAAAAAAAGGACAACTGAGAATGCGGTAAGTTTTGTATGTGCATATGAATGATCCCGGATGGCGCTCATTCGATCTGTATGTATATATTTATTCGGACATATATTTTTAATTACATTTTCATATATATATTTATATGTATACAATGGAAGCAAGAATGAAAGGCAACAATGAGCGATACAAATGGCAAGTGTTACCGAACGAAGATATTCGATTTACTTGTTGAAATCACTTTCGGCAATTTATTTGCGATGTTTTTCAACGAAAAATCCCTTTGAATTCTTGGCTTCTTGACGTTGTAATACACATAGGATTGTTGACGCTTCATCCTATCAATGATTGTTTTTAGATGTTTCTTGTGTTTCTCATTCGTTAAATCATCGTTGATTAGTTTATTGTTTCATTTGGAAGGGGTAATGCATCTGCAAAAAAAAATTTCTTTTTTCTTTTGCTTTCTGTTTCAAAGGATTTTTATGTGCAAACGAAGCCATTAATTGAAAATGAGACTGAAAAGGCAATGGTCGTAGAATCATTTGAAAAGCATGTGACAATTTTCGATTTCATTGTGTAAAAAACAAAAATCTTGATGGTTTTAAGCTGAATTTGAGGAGGCTTCGAAATTTTGATTGGTGTAATTGTCATCATATGTGACGATCTATAGACATGGAGCAATTTATGAGTGATTATCAACTACGATAATTTGAAGTTTATTTTGTTTACATATCAGGAGATTGCACTCGTAAAGTACCAAAAAGACTATGTGAACAAATTAGAAAAAATGTTCTACATTGTTTTTGTTTTTTTTTTGTTCTTTGGAATTTGTGAAAAGAAGCGATTAAGAACGTAACCACTAAAACACGGTCACATTCTAAAGATACGTCTTTCACTTTTTTGTTCACTCTACTCTCTTTGCGGGTGGTCTCTGTGACCATTGAAGGTTGTGCTTATTCTCATTACGTTGCAAGTGTATGCAACAATCAACAAATAAGCCGATCACACCTTCTACTGTCTCTTTTATAATTCGTATAACGCTTAGCTAAATAAATATCAATACTCTATACCATTAAGTAATCGTTGAGAGCACAACTGCATCCTCTATTTCGCAATAGCTGTTCTTTGATACACGCATGCACTATCATTCGTCTGTATTGGGGGGAATCCACTCAGCTTGCATACTGACACAAATAATGTCGATGCTGTTTACAGTAGATTTAAAAGTGAAAAAATGACTCGGCATCTGAAAAGGCGATTTTGCTCAATGAAAGAAAACGAACGCCTGCATTTATAGAATGTTAACATCAGTTTTATATTTGCTTAGCAAAATAAACACACCTGAACCGATCGAGACACTTTTTTGCATTAAAAGGCAGTGATTTAGGCGTACCACTTCACCGTATCAAATTTTTACGCCATATTGCAATTGCAATTGCAATTTGCAAATTCCCTTATCAAGACGGATTGACGTTTTGTTATGTCGATTGTGGTAGATATTTGGAGCATGTGGGATCATTTAACTTTTGATACTGATGTAAAAGGTATGTGTTGTAGAACGCACACTTGAATAGCCACACCACATTTCCACCTTTCTCGTTTATGGCATTTCAAATTTCAACCTATATTGCTGAATTTTTTATAGATGAAGTGTATCGCTAGAATGTTTGCAAATATATAAAGGGATTGAAATCAAATTTTTCTAATGTTATAGTGGTACCACTTAAGGATAGAGATGAAGCGGCTGTTGCCTGAATCACTCGTTGAATCTTTGCATAGCTGATACTGATGCCAGAAGTTCGATAGGATTTGCTAAAGCTACTTAGCACTAACGAAATTCTAATGCGTCGTGCACTGCTATCTTGTCCCTCAGGAGCTGCACATTTTTGCATAACGAAACTGAAGTGATGAAGCGTCCGATCGTTGGACGTATTGCAGCCGTCAGCTTCGTTGTGCCACAACAACGTTGCTAGCGAACTGCATCATTCGATGTGTGTTTTTTTTAAAGCGACACATTCTCGATCAACTCTTAAAAAATAAAATCATTGCCCGTCGAGTGTATTTACGAGGGCACATTAAATTCATTTGACATCTTTTATAGCGAATGTGTTGTCTTATAGTGAGATGCAGCGCTTACATTCGCATAATAACTGTGATCGTTGTGAGCTGCAAAAACTGCAATACCATTCGAAAATAATTCGAAGATTTTTACTATCGCATTTATGGGCGATTCAAATTGGTGAAATTGCATCGCCAAACGAGCAGAGCGCATAGCCAGCCATTCGAACCCGTTGCGTAACACTCCTATTTCTTGCCACTTTTGAATCATTCATCGCTCGAATACCCCTCGTAACTACACATATCTATTGAAGTGCTTAGATCAACTCTTGGTGGAGGCACACCGTTCCATCATAAACAGCATGGATTCACAAAAATGCGCGAATACACTTAAATGTCAACTACTTTATCATGAAAGGTGCTCACTAGCGCTCTAAAACCGGCTTGTTACTCTTTCAGCGTCACAAGCGTCATTCAAACTAAACAACTTCGCAGTACGTAGATTTGTTTGTAAAGAGTACCTACTCAACCACAATGTCTTGAAGTTCATCTTCTCCAGTTCACGAAAGAGACAAGTTCTCCCTAACATTTTCAAAAACAAGGAAGTTGACCACCATCTCATAGCCTAGTCATTACAGTGTAAAACTTTTCGTTCTTAGATTCGGACACATTTCGAAAGCAGTGACTAATTTATGTGAATTTTCTTCGTCTATATATCAATTTGCAAGATTCGCACAGGCAACATATAAAGGATGGCTCCACACTCATGGGTGTATGCACTTAATCCTTCCTTTTTTGAATGCGGTTAACTACAATTGCACTACTTTAAAATACCAGATTCATCTTCAGAAATCCACACCAAACGGCAAAAATTTTCAATCCATCAAGAAAATTGTGCTACTTACCAAGCTAGCCTTCCTTTTGTTGTTTCTGAAGCTTTTTTTCACGATCGTTGTATGCCTAATGGCAAAAAATCTTGTAAAAACGCATTTTTCTACTTGTTTTCTTTACGGGACAAAAGCATTAATCGAATTCGAAGTCTGCTGGCAGCATAACGATCGAGTGAAGGTGAACACCCGAACGCCTCAAATTGCAACGCTTTCACAAATTTGTGCAGTATTATTTATTTTGGTGGTTTCTTTGTGTGTCGACGCGTGATTCAAGCATAAATCACAAAGCAAGCAGAAATTCTTTATGGGAATGTGAATTGAGCCGTAATCACGTGTGCCAAAATATTATCCGCATTTTCAACGAATCGATTCTAAAACTTCGCCAATTTGTTTATCCTTATGCTTCTATTCTTCAGAATTCATTCGAAATTTGTTTACTATGATGGCATAGGTGTGTTAAAAAATTTTTTTTCGCGCTTTTTCTTCGAAAATACTGCGAAGAAAATCAACAAATAAAGTGATACGTCGTTCACTCACCTCACTGATTTGCTTATCGACAACCTCATGATATTCTCAAAGATTCCTGTCATAGAGACTCAAAATTATTTCGACGCATCGACTGGTATCGCTATTATCCGGCTGAAAAATTTCCATTTGAATTCTTCATTGAAAAACATGATCACTTTTTGTTTTAGAGCATGTTTCGCATAGTTTGTAGTGTATCGTTAATGATATGCAAATATTTCTGTAAATAGTATACTAACAGCTGCCGTCCGGTAAATGACTAATGATAGTTTCGAATTATGTGAGATGACCTCGAGGAGGGTTAACGGATATCTACTGAAGAGGCACCTAGAAGTTCGTTGTGGCCGACGCACTGCTCGCGAATGTTCATCGAGTTGTGGATGCGAATGTGGCGTGTAATTGAACGTCGATTGTTCGAGTGATTTTGACAAGCCACTTGTATCCTTCTTATTGCTCTCAGAGCCCATCTGAAGATGATGAACGATATGCAATTTGAGCGTGATTGATTCATCGCGGAGCACATTCTTGCCACCCTCCAGGGAAACATCCCAACTCTGCGCCGCATTTTATATTACGTTACCACGTCTCCTCCACTCAACTACTTGCCGCATTGTAACAAACGCCCCTATCGCAAGCGGCTCCCTACAGTTATCTGACACCAGCCATCAATATCGTCCATAACCGAATGCACGCAAATACAAAATAAAGAGCGCTAGTAATAACTTGATTAGATAAACTAACTTATTCGGTATTAATGCTTATCTGTTCGCTTTCGAAGAATTTTGCTCTATTTTCAACTATTATATCGATGAAGCAACAATATTCATTTTACACCATATTCACATACATATATTAGAAAAAATCATTGCAAAATGTTGAAACCGTTTCAACTCTACGCATAACTGATTCACTTTATGAACGTCAACCCTCATCAAAACGGAAATATTCGATATTGCGAAGGAAATTTTCATTTGACGCAGCTATTTCACTCGATGTCGGGAATTCAAATAAGCACTTAAGTGAGCGGACCTTTTATTATAAATGCTTCTTTTTTTGGCAATTCATAAATGCACAATTTTGATAGCGCAGTTTAAGACGAATAATTTTGAAATGATTGAGTGAAAATAAATCGACAATTTCGCGCAAAAGATGAACAGATTGCAACGCTTGAATGATTAACTTGATGTAGCGGTCTGCTTCATATATCTTTAAGGATGCATCTATTGTGCTGTCATGATATTTCCGAATTTCAACGGCAATCATTTTCACGACATTGCTGAAACCGTTAAAACTGTGCTATCATTCTAGCACCTAGCAAAAATATGCAACTTCACTGAAAATTTGTAGATTCTATATGAATTTACTTTCATTAATGGAGATGGGGGGGGGGGGGGGGGGGGGGGGGGGGGTGGGAGAGAGGGTGACGCTGCTATGAAGGCGATAGGTTCTGCCCGATATTTGCTACCAAAAGAGGCAAAGCATTTTAAGTGGTTGTTAGGAGAAAGCCTGCTGATTAAATTTCACTTGCTAAATAATGTTACGACGAGTTATTGTCGTAAGCACTTCTTTTCTTCAGAAATCAACTGTAATTTAGCTGAGACGCATAACGCCATCTGCATCAATTCAATGGTGCTCTATTATGCCTCCGTTTTATCTCTACAATGAGCAGAATCTTATTTCGTCGTTTATTACAACAAATAAAACGAAACATTTTAACTTTTATACAGTCTGGTTCCTTTTTCTCAAGACTTAATTTACTATCGTTCCTGTAATTACCTTATTTTTATTGCAGTAAAACTGTAACATCTTCAATAATATAGTGTTAATCAGCAGAAAGATGTATGATGAATGTAATATAATTACTGTGTTATGTTTTATTTGTCATCACTGTTCAGTCCATATCGGACGAATAAAATGCGCTTAGATTCGCCAAAGTATTTTCATTGTTAAAGAAGTCTTTTAAAATGCGATGATATGCATTCGAGAGGAGAGCAATATGGTCGACGAGCCGCCACTATGTACGCGTTGTGTATAGGAACGTCTATCGTGATTCAGGTAATAAATCGCGAGAAATTCGAATAAATCTATGCGCCGCCAGTTGGATGGGGCAATAAATTCCTAATCAGCAATTGCAGCGATATGTCAGAGGTGCAGCGACTTCAGCGCTTAGGCCATTAGTCCACTGAATTACTCTAATAAAATGCGTTGTTGAGATGAAAGAAGTTGCCGACGACGAATCACTTCGACTATATCGTTAGATGGGAGCGCTAAAAGAGCGATTCGGATTCTTGTATATGCTCCCGATATATTTACGAATTTTTCATTGCCTCATACAATTTCTTATAGATGGCCTAGCTAACCTATCAGATTTACACTGTTTCCCGATATCTAAGAAAAATCGATCACCTAAGAAGGTATGACAAACTTCACTCAATCTTGGCGTCACTGCTTATGTATAACGCACAAGAACAATCTATTAGGCACTATGACAGTGCTATTAAATTTGCACATTCAATGCAGGAATAATGAAATAGAGTCATTATTGACCTGAAATAACAATCGTTCATCTATAGAGGCAATATTTTTCATTCAATTTTATAATCATTATGATCTGTCGCAACCGGAATATGCGAAGCTACATAATATCATATCTTATTCCATTCGGTGATGGAATAAAGCAGCATTCGCTTTTAAAATGAGATAATATTAGTTGAATACAATAAGAAAAAAAAACAGTATTTTTTCGTACAAAATAATTCAAATACTTCATAATATATGTGTTAAGAAGATTACTTCCGTTTGATTGCATTTTAAAATGGCGTCATTAGATACATTACATTTTAAGCAGACGTTTTCCAAAAAAAAAAGAGCAATGTGCAACTTACTGTAGCTACAAAGAACTCGAGTGAAATTGAAACGAGCAAAAGTGCAAGAGAACGTAACGGAAGCAAACGACGGATCCGACAACATTTTGCAGCACTTCAGGCCATTATAGAGCAATACCAGATAAGAAGGATGAGCCATAAAACATAGCTGAACGTACGCGTTGAATGTTTAATAAGCATCCTATTACAAATCAAACTGAAACATGACGGAACAATTGATGAGTGGAGCACCTTTACATAAGCTCTGTCATAATTCTTTGTAATGCGCATTTTTTGATGCGATATCACAATGAATCATAAAGTATAAAATATTTTAACAAAAAACCATATTTACTTTTACATCCAGAAATTGTGCTCACTATCTGTAGGGAATTTTTAAACGATGGGAGCGAACAAATGCCGTTAAGAATTGATTGTTGACAAAACTTGAGCGACGGTCCTTCATGCGTTTGCAATTGATTTATGAGGTCCTTGTGATCATAAAAAGACCAATAAACCGCGACATGTTGTGATGGGTTTTGCAAGAGCGTTTGTCTGACTCGATCTATGTGTAATTCGAGTTTATAAATTGATGTGCTAATGTTGATCGGCTTCTTTTCTTCAAACGTTTCATGTCTACTCCATAGCGGGTAAACTTTAGCAATCGCCTTGCGTAGAGGGTCAAAACCTAAATGCGAAATCAAACTGCTCCACATGCAATAAACGATCGCATAACACAAATTTACTATTACCTAATATCATGTGCAGGGACCTACACGGCTTTGTTCGTAGTGAAAATGACCGCTAGTCGAGCGATGGGTTTAGAGTTTTGTAAATCGAATGTAGATAAGAGAGAAATTTCTTTTTGAACTAACCGCTTCGGTGAAAACAACATGCCCCCCTGCCGCTTTCTCGCCCTCTTCGAGTCCCCTCTTGTTCTTTCAGTAAACGACACACGTAACACAAGCAAACACTCTAAATGATATGCTTATCGATAAAATATATTGACAATTTTTTTTCAATTAGCCATGCTAAAAAATCTTGACTTGAGATGTTTTTATGTGGGTTGTAATGATTTACAATCGGCCTAAATATGGTTGCATAGTTTTTCGTATAGCGCATGCAGTGAGACGCAAGCCTAAATAATTGCATAAGCTGCGAGTGACAATACTGCTTCGTTTCCCAATGATTGCATGCATTCTTTTAAGCTTGCTCACTTATCGTCGAATCCATTCCCTCTTCTTTCTTGCCTTTCCCATATTTTTGCTGCTGTTATTAGCATCTCGCTCCCCCCCCCCCCCCCCCCCACCCGTTTTTTCAGTCTCCATTTTCGCAAGAATGAACACTATTGAGTCGCTATCCAAGTAATAACTTTTCGTTCTCAGCTCATATAGGCATTTCTCGCGCAATGGCTCCATCAAAAATGCTTGACTTCTTAGACTCTGATACGTTGCGAATGCAGCTTGAAGATGAGACGGTGGCTGGTGCGGCAGTATTCTCTCTGCCTGTCCTTCTGGTTTCACTAAATGGCTTCAGATCTTTTTTTTTACAAAATCCTTTCAGTTCCTGTCCCCTCCCCCCTCCCCCGCTTTCTTCATAGTCTTGTACTCTTCACCCCCATCTATTCTTCACCTTTCGTGCACTACAACAAAAAGTTCTCCAAATTTCTTCCAACTAAAAATAAAACTATTATGAAATTTCCAACTTGCAAATTCTTATTGCATAGTACTTTCTTTTGCAATGACTATTCTTTATTGTTCATGAAAAAGTAACTACTAAAGTACCCATAAAAGGTTGTTCAAAGCTCCAGAAATCCTACAAACTGGTACTTCTATAGCTCACACTTGATGGTTTGATAATAGGTCAGTATTTAGTGGCCACATGTTGTGAAGTTAACTAAAGCTCTGTACGAAATGAGACATTCACTTGTGAAACAAAGTTCTGCTGTCTCTGAGGTGAACATCTCGAAGCTTGACAATAATTACTGTATAATCACATCAGCACAGCCCACTTTAAACCTAGGGACTATAATCTTCTTTTACTAATACTGTGCTCAAAAGTCTTAATATCAGTTGCTCCAGAAATAATCGGTGCACTATGAAAATGACGAACAACGACTTCAAGTATGGAAAGTGTATAGCGCTTAAAACATTACTGTAGGATCATGAAATTTTTGTGCAATTCACTAAACGCCATATATCGATTTGTCTTGTATATGACGATGTTCGTATTCTCGATTGATGAGAAAACTCGAGATCAGCTGCAGAAGAGTTTAAATCATATTATGCTTTGTTTATAGCTTGATTTAGTTTGATGCTGTGTATATCTGCTATATGAAGAGGTCATCGAAGCAGTTGCTTAAATCAACATATTTTTCTGTATATATCCTACAATAGTGTGGACAACGGATTTACATGCTGTGCAAAATTAGGCTAGCAATACAAGTATATATATATATATATATATATATATATATATATATATATATATATATATATATATATCGACATAGGCGATAGCATTTAGGGTCGTATCGAATGCATGTCGGCGATGGTTTGCATTGTTGTGTGATCAGCGACGAATTCGTTTATCGACTTTGACGCTAATCGATAATTCGACGATCAATTTTCCTAATCAAATGAGCGATCATGTGTCACTTCATATTCGCATCAATAAAACGCGCTCCTTTGTCGCCGACGACAGCCGACATCGTCTTTGTTTTGCGTGATTCGCTGTGAAGAGTGCGCATCTCCTCAGGGCAAACTTCCCTCTCATTGCCGCTCTCTCTCTCCCCATGTTTTTATGTCAGTTTTGCTGCTATCATGTCACTTTTTCGGCATACGATTACGTGTTTCTACTTCTGGATTGGGCAATGTCGCGAAAGGAATTTCAAACTATTTGAGCGTAGTAAATAGCTACGTTGAAAACAGTGCGCTTTTCATGATTGTCCTTATTTAATTCCATTCCATGCAGCTTTTCGGCGATAGGCACGGAAGTGGTACGTACGCACATGAGCGTTGAGGATATGTGACAGTGCACTTGTACGCCGGACTGCACGCCGTATGCTATCTTGCTCAGTTGGTGATCAATCAAGAAGATCGCTCGACGACGTGGTATCGTCATCGGAGAATCAGTGCCATGTTTGTTCTCCCTTCGCTGATACAGCCTACAATCTCGATCGTCAGTTTCATGTCGTTTAACACTAATTCGCCTGTCGGCATACTTCAAAAAGCGACTGGCAAGAACCTCATTTCAGCGATTCCACAAGCATTACCCATGTCGTTGTAGATGAAAGATCCCAACAATTGCCCAGGAAGTCATTTAGAATTATGATATTATTGCGCAAAAATGTTCTAATTGTTGTTTTTTGAGTGTCGTATGTTTAGTAGGAATTTCCGAGTTCTAATTTCTATTACTCAAGTAGAAGAATATTTCAATTTCCAGTACAGCTGTACCATTTCAATTTATTCTTTATCTTACTTTACACCTACATTATCATTGAGTCGATTTTAATTTCTGGATTTATTTATCATGAAATGCTACTATTGATAATCGTTATATTCGTTATACTTCCTACTAGTGAATATTTTGAGGGGGAAAATTTTTGCTCGATATCGATGAAAGAAGATCTACGTTAAACGATGAGCGCCGTTCGAGTAATGGGGTAATGTGAAGAATTGGTGCGATAAAATTAATTCCCTTATGAGCGGCTAAGCGAGCTCAATGTCACAAAAGATCGCATGAGACGAGTCTCAGTGACGCATCACTATTTGACGTCTCCTCTCAACAGTAATTAGCCTCACAGCATTCATCAGTAATTGCGCAACGTTTATCGTTTCCGGATTCCGGTTGCTTTAACTTTATATGCCGCTTTATCTGAGGTGTCAACAGATCAACCGAATTACCACCTGACATATACTCATTGTATGTCGTTAACATTGACCGAATCAAGCTCCTAGGTGTAGGTTATACTTAGGCTTAGGATGGAATTTCAGCTAGCTGAAGTTTAGAAAAGCCACGTATTCATTGCGTTACATGGAAAATCTTCGATTACCTGTATTCTTTACCTTATATTTTGCAACATCTTGCAACACTTTCAAGTATGAACGATGCACCTGCCGCGCTGTTCGTTGACTTTTCCTCGAAAGCAAACGAGTGAGTTTTCCTGTGGAAGCTAATCGCGAGGTGAACACAACACTTTCACAGCTATATCGCCTTTATAAGCCGACTATTTGAAAACTGCGAATGATAACGCTAACTCAATTATCCGCTTTATGCTTTATCCTGTTCGTTCTATCAACAAAATGGGTATCGCTTCATGGCGCAAAAGACGTGGAGTTTATGGCTGTACTACAATTGAGGCATGAGCATTTCAACGATGCATATTTGAGCCACACACAATCCAGCGGCTTCTGCTCAGCAGCATACATCAATTACTATGTAATCATGCATTTATGCAACTGTTATTAGTGCACAAGTAATTTGTGTATTAAAGCATGTAGTTACTGTGTAGGCAGGTGCGCTAATTGACGTTTGCTGTGTGGAGGGCAATGTTAACGTTTGCGGAATTGCGGTACTGTCAGCTTGCTAAACCATCGTATCACTCACTGCCTATTGGGAAATAAAAGGCTCACGGTGCAACAGCCTGTTCGTAAATTTACCATATAGCAGTTTATGCGATACTCAGCTCCCTATTGCAGAATGATCCATTTGTAAAATCATCGTATCACCATTACTGCAGCACTAATATACTCATGGCGCAATTGTGCGTGCTTGAAAAATAGCCGAGAACGCGAATTATGCATTTATACATAAATATATAACCGAATTTGTAAGTAATGATGTAAAAAAATATCTATTTTCATGAGTTATGCGTGGTGTTGAGCAATACCCGATTCATTTATAATCGACTCAATTGCAATGCGACGATTTTTGCTTCATTGTGGCAATTCAGTTGAAGCGCGTTGCAGTTTGCTTGGCAAGTAGAGGTGAGCGAGCGAGTGGTGCTCGCTTATCATCTTGATTTATTATCGTTTCACCTTCATTCATTTCTCATCTGCTTCATCGATTTCTTCACTTCTCCTTACTTAATGTGTCTTTTACAACTGACGAACATCTTTCGAGCACAAAAATAATGCTCAACTTCCGTTGCTCTTCAATGTTATCTACTTAATAATACACAAAATCAAATGCGACATTTGAAGGAGTGCTATCGGCATGCATTCATGGTGGTCGAGACACTTTGTTAGAGACACTTAACGAGTAATCGGTGGCGGGAATTGACTTTCGTCGCTTTCGATATCAAAATCGTTTCGCGTCGCATAAAAAGAAACATAAACGTTAAGGAGTTAGAAGCGATTTACGAGCGTTTTGTGTCGAGCGATATCAAAGAGCGGCCGCTGACGGTCCAAATACCTGTTCGTCGTAAATAGTGCGCGTGAATTATTTGGCAGCAAAAGCAAAGCGCGCACAAGTTTATTTGTTCTGCTCACCACCTCACAACAAATGCTCTATGGCGATCGACTTGTCGGCCTCTATGTTCACATAGTTGACGCTAATTCACTTCCTGTGATAAAAGTATACGGTTCGAAGTTCGCGCATTATACCACAATCCATCAGAATAACAAATGAAGCTTGTGGATATGACTGTTCATAGCGCCTTATGTCGAATTGTTCATAAAGAGTCAAAGTATGTCTCAATTAACTGTGGTAAAATTGCCATCCCTTACTGGCTTATTTATGTCGCATTGGGTAACCCATTGCACTTGCCTGCTCGATCGCATTCACATTTTGACGACGCCAGTTGAACACAGTTCTGATCGTTGTATTGGTTGTGTTACCTGTATTTACTTTCGAAAACTTTCATGTGACGATTTTGTTGGCTAAGTGCTACTTCGGAAATCTGCTCGTTCCAACAGTGATAAAGCTTTTGATGCGCTTTTATAGAGCGTAGGAAGGAAGATATCTGAATTGGTAGTGTAGTTTTTATGACAAATAAGGCTTTATAATTGCTGATGGCTCATCGCATAGATCTTTGAAAGTAGCGTAAGGTTTTCAGTATGTTTAGAAGAGTGCATGAAATCGGTATGATTTCGGTATTCCTCAGACAACATGAAATTGTTGCACACCTGCATGAAAACTTCAGTAGCATAGCAACCCATCATTGGAAACTTCTCGTAATATTCCAATTATGGCAGATGGTTTTTCAAAATCATACTGACCGAATTCAGTATCTCTCTTTCTGAATCTTTTGATAGAATTCTTTATGGATCATATCGATGTAGTTGCAATCGTTGTTCAGGTAACATATAATGTGAACGTTGCAACATCTAACAAGCAGCGCCTTTGATGCAATGGATCTAGGCACAACTTAGACCCCTTGTGGTCGCTTAGTGATGCTTGAATGTAGGCTTAGATATGTTCATTACCCAGCGTACATACATAAGTGAGATTCGTGAGGAATTCATGTCAACTGTTTTCGAAGATATAGGTGTTTCTTCAAAAGGAGCGCAGCTAAGGCGGCTAGCGATGGTGTAAAGGCTTTAATTCTAAGCAAGCAATAGGCGCGGCATGGTGAATTGCTGTCACGGTGAGTCATCATGTTCGGTAAACGAGCGTTTAAAATGATATGATGACATTTTAAAATTACTGAAGTACAGAATTTTTTTTCTTTTTGAACAACATTAGAGATAGTTGACACTTTACTGATTTCAACCCCTTTCTAATGATTGATTGGCAACGTTGCTTTACGTTTGGCAAGTGCGTCTTCTTTGGATCTCTCATTGATAGTCCAAAATATATTCTTCTTCAAATCGACGTTTCCCACTGTTGATAGCAATCGTTTGGGGAACGCATCACTAAGCTGAACTATGAAAAAAAATTGTCGGAAACAAGTAAATGCAAACTATCAAATGTTATAATAAAAGAAACTTCCAAAAAAAGCGAAAATCCTCATTAGACGTTGGAAAATGCGCTCAAATACTTAGCTAGAAAAGAGGGTACATTATTTTTCCTTTCTTTTTTCTTTCAAAATGAGCAATGTGAGCAAGATATGTGATATTGATCTCCGTCTCACAATGTTCATTTCGCCCCACGATCACACAATGTTTAGTGGTGAGTACATTCGATGATGACCGAGAGAAAAAAAGGTAGTTTTTGAAAACTTTGAGTGTTTCAGTTTGGAGGAACACTACTGCACTGGCATTTCATAGTCGCCTGCCGGGCACTAGCCTTTAGCTATAACTAAGAAGTAGTCTAAATGGCATTTGATAGTCCCGCTATTAACGAAACGGCAGTGAGACGGGAATAGAAACAAATATGGCGACACGGGAGGGGGAATGAAGTGAGTGCAGAAATTTTTGAAGCCTATTTACAATGTGCAGATGTGACTGTAAAATCGGTAAGATAGGTTCGGTGCGAGGAAGAGAACTGCTGGTAAGGAGCGCGAAAGCGTAACGTGCAGAAGAGGGAAGATGGAGCCGGTTAGAAGGCGTCGATGAGCAAGCCTGAGAATAAGTGGCACTTAGTTGGCGTTTGCATCCCACTTGAGGGCGGTCATAAAAGAGTGTCAAACGCACCGACCATTCGACAATCATCGGCCATGAGGGCTCTCCAACGAACAGATTCGATTACCCTCAAGTGCTCTCGAATTGCCGCATTGTCCAACTGCCCTCCCGAGGTGAATGAACGTAATTCTGTGTGCATTTCTCTTGTATGCGTCGTTCCTCTTCTATCCTATTTACTACTTTCAAGTCCTACTCTGTTCTTCACTTTTTTCTTCTTTTTCCGTTCATTAGTGGTTGCTGGATTTGCATTATATTGCAGGTTTTCATCACGGCAGGTGTTTTTTGGACTTTATTGCAAGTTTTACCGCTCATAGCATTTTGTAAACTCTTTAGGGCAGCCTGCGAGGTTGGGTTAGACAAATTCCAACCACAACGTCTGAGTACTCGAAAACTTCTTTGGGATATAATCATTGCCTGGACGTCAAATCATAAGTTTAATGCTTTCGTGTATCAAAGATTTTTTGTTTTTTGTTTTTTTAAATATATATTTCTACGTGCCAGAGGCAAATAAAAGGTTTTTCTCACGCATTTGATTAGAGTTTTTTTTAGCCGAAAGTCACTTTCTTAGAGTCCTGCCAACTATGTTTCTGCAACTAGTAGATGCTATTATATTTCAATTCTTAACAGTTTTGGCGTGCATGTGATGCATCTAGGAAGTTTATGTATATGTACATGTTTACTGGAAATTGATAGTTTTCTAATCTTTTTCCACCGGAGACGATTTGATCACGCTTTACAAAACAATGAGAAATCGTTGCGCAAAACTTGTTACATTAATAGATAGTACTTCGTTGATTATTTATCGTACGTTGTATCGGTAATTTTCTAATGCAGAACTATTTACTATGAACATTTCGAAAAAGATTTCGTTACCTTTTTGTTCTAAAGTTCAAGCCTTCCTAAATACTACGCTTTGCCATGAGATTATGCAAGCAGCATTCAATCATTGCCGCTTATAAGCATATCAGCAAGACTGTGTTCGCTGTCAAAGGTGGTGGACTCTTGAAAATAACCAACAAGGTGATCAGGCACTTTATCGATATTTAATTAGTTGCCGGTCATTGGAAGAGGTGATGGAGCATCATGTATAATGTAGAGGATGCGATGTTAATACATTTCATGTCAGCACGCTTCCATTCCCACGCATTACCGGATGAGCTCTTCACGGAGCCGATTCGATGGCTAATCGGCCCTAAGTCGTAATCGCCTTCAAAGTTTCGTTTGATCGCAGCCGCTCGCTCGCCGCAATCCGCCTAACGTTTTTCTATGCGCTTAGGCCGCGTCTGCCATATCATTCAGCCCGTCAACGCATGAATAGTTGACGTGTGTCGTATGTACAAGCAGTGTGCTGATCACAATGTTGCGCTTATGATGCCCACCCAGAGAGGTAATTTCGCTTGCTTTGCACCACCTTGGGAAGCTTAAGACTGCTATTATTTACCGTTTCCCATCTCTAAAACGCTTTACCGATGCTGCTGCTTTAGGTCGCTATGCTTCACTAGTGACAGCAATGGAATGCTTCACATTGTGCCGATGATTTTTTTTTTTCAAAGATTGCAGGCGGAAGACGAATAAGAGCCAGAAATAGTGTCTTGATTCGGCAGCTAAACAATTTCAACTGTAAACAAAAGCTAGCATTACTGTTCGTCTGGAAAGCTTGATACATTCTACTTTAATCGACTTGTGGGGGGATCTAGCATTCAACAGAGGCAGTCATTTCAAAGGAACGCGAGGCGTACAGTTACGTGGTCAAGCGCAGTCCACCCTTCTTATGAGGTCTTCTCGGCAAATGACGTGGTGATTGACATGCGATCGAAGGATAGGCTGGCAACTAGACACACGAACTCAGTCGGTTGAAGTGAGCTAAAATTTAAATGTGGTAAGGGCAAACTCCGTGCGGCTGTCATGAAGCGTGAAGCAGTTGACAGCAGGCCGGCGGTCAGTGTGCCATCGCATAATTTCACCTGCTAAAAACGATTATAAATTGTAAATCCAGCCCGTAGTACGGTTGCACAGTCAGCTCGATTTTTCAATCGCATTTCTTTGTCTTATTCGCCTCATGGTGCGTATTACGCGCACCACCACTGACCGAGCATTGCCTTTACAGGTACTGTCTAGGTTCTCTCCTTTGCTCTATTCCATAAGCTTATTTGTCAGTCCTTGTCAAATAGCCACGGTCTAGCGCAACAGTGCGGTCAGTACGGCTGTGACGGCTGAAAAAAAGTTGCAAGCGCAGCTTTGAATCGTCTGGGAAACTATCTGCAAACTTTTTTGAGCCATAAGCCTACGAAGGCGAGGCCGATGGTCATGAAAAGAGAGGATGCGGTCACACTAAGCACCACTCCACAGGCTTCATGCGGACATGAAATCATAAGTGAGGATTTGAACACCACCCTACATAGCGCGGCAAAAGTACCACCCAAAGAGAGTGGTCAGGGAGCGCAGACGGCGTAAAGTGCGTGTCGCGTGTGATCTAAGTAATCACCTCAACTGCAGCTATCGGACGAGCTGAATGCCGAGTTAGGCGCACTCGGTGAGAGCGGAAACTGTGATGCCACACGTACGCACACACACACACATACGCACATACGCACACACACATACACACAGAATCTCTACAAACCGTCGCGTCAATCATTGAGTGAAACTCTTAGTCACAATTACGCAAAACTCTCTTCTTATGCAAATTTCTCACCAAATAATGTCTATCATAACGTCATACTGTTCTGATCATTTCTCTTTAAAAACATCATCACCCATTATTTCCTATCTACAACATCTATAACCTCACTTACAGCATCAAATGAGCATTCGCTAATTGTAGTAGAACATCAATTCCAATTGTTACCTAGTGTTGTCAACTTCGAAGTGCCTTTATTTGAAGTTATAAATTTCGTTTTTTTTTCAAATTATCTAACTGTGGCGATCAGTAACCTATGCATCTCGAAACGATTATTGAATTAATTGCTTATTGAATTGCTCAATTAATCTTAATTTTATATGGTGTATTTTCCTATCCTCCTTTCCTTGAGTATTAAACGTGAATTTCGATGACTACTTTCATTGTCTTTTAAATGAATACTTGAATACCATGAATTTCCCATTTCTATTTGACATTTCTTTCAAAGCTTTCACACGACTATCAATAATATCGTAGCAGCTCATATGGCGATAATCACATTTATTCTCATCGTCGCATTAGATAGCGCATCATCAAAACATAACGTTATGCGCCAAAAGTTTATTTCGCCTGTCCCAAAAAAAAATTTTCCATTCTTTTCAGTATTCGACTCAAAAATTTGGCATATTCAATGGAAATATTTAGCGCGATATGAAAGATAGGCGATATTAAAAAGATTACGAAACTGAGAGTTCAGACCGAAATTTGATGGCTTCATTGTAAAAAAAAACTCCTCCTCAGGCAACAGCTCAGGAAATAAATGAGGCAAATTTTTTGCTCAGGAGTGCTGCGGTTCTAAAAGGGAGAAACGAACACAAAGCTTTCGCGAGGAACGGATTGCATCTGAAAATATGTTCAGAACTTTCGAGATTAGACAATCGGATGTTGTGAACGTGACGCTTAAGATGAGATGAATATGCAGCTTCATTAATACTTCCGCATGAAAACGAGCATACCTTTTCCCTCAAATGGTTTCCTCCTTTCTAGTTCATCAGTCTTTTCATAGTTAAAACTTGGTTAAGCAAAGCTTACCTGCTTATGCTGTCATAAGCAATTCTCAGCAGTAAAATTTCACGGTAAAAAAAAATTAATTGAAAGAGGCTAGAAATAAATTGAGAGGCATGCTTGAGATGTTAGCACGATATGCGTTTTTTTGTCTCGCTCACCTGACCAATCACCTGGTTATTTATAATTTGAAGAGTAAAAAAAAGCTGAATATATGAGATAATGCCTACGTGTTTCAATTAATACGATCGCCTGTATAAATCATTTTGAGGAAAAAAAAGCAATCATTTTTCCGAACTCGATCGCTGTAAATGTAACACTGACAAGTGTAAAATCTATTCAGATTTTTCCCACATCAAAATGTCTATAATTTCTCGTTGCGTTGATGGATCGGCATGATATATAGTGCACAAGGTCATCCATAGAGCGCACATAATATCCACCAAATTTCGCAACAAAGCCTCTATTGTTTCCGAATTGAAATTGTCGATCAGACACGCACATACACACCAACATACATATGCATAGAGGCGACATCGCCATGATGTGCTTTGGAAAGCGAATCTGCGAAAGGCCTAATATTGAATTCTTGCAGGAATGATCGCTCATTTCGTCTCCACAATCAGCACTGCTAAAGCCCTAGTGGAAAATTGTTGTTAGGCATCATTGTGTATCGCGGCGAAGGTGAACTGAATAAAGCAGGTTTTTTCGAGTCTAACTAATGACCCTTTTTCCGAATTCGAAAATTATAGCATCACTTCCCTAACAATATCCACTGCTGATGTTGTACATGATACTCGTCCAACAATGAATTCAAGGGCACATCTGAGTTGTGCTATATTGAATTCATCGATATTGAAATGTGTAGTTGAGAGAAGACATCGTGTCAAGCAAGACCTTGTGAATGATTGTCAAAGATTGTTCGCATTCATAGATGAATAGATTGCCATCAAAGCCTGATCGTTATAAAATTTTCTTGATCAATAACGAGGACAGCTTGTTGCATGATTAACCGATGCGCTAATCTCATTGAGCAACCGATCGAATTTGTCGTATTCATATGTGCCTTGAATTGATTCGTTTCAGGGTAGCTGATAGTGGGATCAATTTTTCATCTTTTCAACGCCTTTTTTTTCGGGTTTTATCCAGAAATCCGTTGTCGACTTGTTTAAAAAATGCAACTTCATTGAAGCTGAGATGGTAAAAGCTTTGTTTCACTCTATGTGTTCCATGTAGCGATTGTTCTTACTCTTGGTTTAGTAGAAGTTTCGTTTCTGTGCTTTCAGCACACTCTTAGAAACAGTAATGAAGGCATTTGAAGAGGTGAGGGGCCCACGTCAAAGTCTTGAATTGCAATTTGCTCCCATTTGAGAATTTTTTATGCCAACATGCTCTAATTTCTTGAATATTGGCGAATTATTCGACGAATTTTGGCATATCCTTGAAGATTAGCATATTCAAAGTAGTACCTGTGCTAATTTCTGAGCATTGCATATCAGTAGTTTTGAGGGCAAGTTAGTTTGCAGCAGCTCAGTGGAAGATTTCATTACTTCAATGGCAAAAGTTCAGGAAGCTTTTATAAACCGCGGTGTATAAATTCAAGAATATGTATGTAGATATACTACCTTGCATATCACTTCTTTCGTTGATCATTTTTATGCTGCCATCCACGTTAAGCAAAATAATTATCAATGGTATGTTGTTGCTATAACTAACTTCAACATGAGAACTACTTGCTTCGTAAAACAATAACGAAATTTCTATTAAAAATAGTGCAAAGGTAATAAGGTCGCAAGAAAATCCTAAAGAATATATGTAAGCATATTGTGGTTCACAATTAGTAAGACAGAACTACTTCAGTAGATGGTGAAGAGCGGAAATTGTAGCGCTATGAGTTGTCTGTGTGAATGTGTTGTTTTAGTTTGTATGTGGCCGCAGTTCTACTTGTTGAACTCGAAACGAACAGTGTTGTCGCTATGGAAGAAAAAAAAAAACAAATTGGGAGTGCCGACGACTGGTGGTGCAATTTTTCAGGAGCCGCTTGATGAATTGTTCCATTTGTCGGCTTACACAGCTCAATATTTTCGCTCCTCACGGGGTGACGTCGTTTATCATTTTCCTCTCGAAATCTCGTTTGAAAAATGAACAGCTCTCAATCAAACGCCGACTCAAATCAATCATACCAACTGCTTTTCCTGCCCTGTGTTTGTTTCGAGCTTGATAACAAATGACATTCCTACTTTTCACTCTTTTCCCTTCTTTCATTCCTTTTCTCATTTTCTCTTCTAGCGCAATTGCGCCCTTTGACCGAAAATTTTTGATACCTTTTTGCAAGTATTTTTGTTGCAATTATTCGATGGGGTGGGAAATACGTTGAATTGCTAACGTTAAAGAGATGAACTATCGACGTGCAAAAATTTGATTAAATTTTACAGAGGAGGAATTACTGCATTGAGCTTAAACCGTATTTCTAATGCTCAACAGCACCAGTGCTGCTAACATAGCTGCGAGTCTCATGCGAAATCCTCTCATTGCTCTCTCTCTTATAAACAATTCCCTTTCATTTTATTACATGCCAAAAGTATTTTCAAATCGAAATGTGCCCTTTTACAATTTCCCCCATCAATTATTTTTCCCAGGTTCCCCTCCTCCCCTCCCCGCTCCTCCCATCCCCTATCTACGAGAAATCTTTTATGAACGCGTTAACGTGTTTAAATGAACCCTATCGAAAATGATTGACAAAATTGCATTTTCTTGAGAATTATTATTAGCAATTATGGGCGGGGAATGTAAATTGCTTGTTGCGCATTTGCATCTATAAATCGGCTCTTCGATTGCTCGTAACTCTTAAGTATAGTGCGTGCACCAATCTTCATATACTTTCATAATTCAATGATTCGTTGTGTGAAATGCTTATTTGGGGGTATTGTGTTCACTCTTCTCCTAGCTGACAGATCATAAATTCTGTGATCGATGTTACCGATCGCCTTCTCTTCGGCTCGTTAATTTTGCCTGCCGCCTTCCGATTGGCGCCCTGTCAATCCAGGCGGCGGAGCGAAGCGCGTCAAGCACCGCCCACAACTTCTGGGCGGCATCTCGCTTTGATGTTTAACGTGTTGTTTAGGGTCCGCCTTTATCTCGTTCTCAGTTCTCTTCACTAGGAGGTGCCCGAGCGGTTGCTCATCGTTTACGCATAACTGTTTCGCGGACCTGTATTTTTCCTGCTTTGAACTGTATCAAATTGCTATATTTGCAGTTAAGCTTCGAGCTAATTTTTTTTCTTCGCCCTAATGGTATCAACACATTCACAGTATATCTCTGATTTCAACTCACCTGTTCTTGCCACCGTAAGTTTTTAAAAATCTCGATTGTTTACTCGTTCTCTTTTTACAGTATCCCTATCGATATACTCTGAGATTTACTTAATGAAGTGTTTTCGTTATTTCATCTTATGAAATCATTGCATTCATCGTGCATTGAGATTGATGCGCTGTCACTCTCTAATGTTACGTAAATGTATATTATAGGTAAGACAATCTTCACATGAGCTGTAGGCATCTTATCGTTCATCATTAATAGGGGTTCACTGAGTGGACCGTCGTGAATCGATGAGGAAAATCGAAGCACTCATTTCTTAGCGCAATTGCACGTTGCGTTAATGCGCTCGAAGATCATTAATTTGCCGATGGATGCGCGGATTTAGTTAAACTGTCCAATCTCTAATTGGAAATTGCGCACCTCAATCGGCTTCTCAAGCATGCTTAAGCGGATTATTTTTGCGTTGCATACATCCGATGCGTATTTCAGTCCGCCTACTCATCAAACCTTTTGAGTATAATGTTTTTATCCTCTCTCATCTACGCTTCTCTAAATTTTTGCTTCATTATTGTTTGCGCATTTCATACGGTCCAGTTTTACGATCACTAGCTGCTTATACTGAATTATATTTCTTTTATATTCTTTTATAGCCTACAAGTTTTTTAATATGTGCTGTTAATGGTATATTTATTGAAGAGATCATGAGGAAGTATTATCTATAAAAACTGATCAAAGCCTTGCTTTAAGGTTGACGCCGGAAAATCGCCTTTGGCGATGCTAGCGAAAACATGTGAGACTATTGGCTTACCGGACACGCCAAATCGAAAATCGACCAAGGATGAAAAATCCAAGGATAGCCATAGTCCGAGCAGTTCCTCAGGCGAGTCGAAGAAAGACGAGCTGAGCCCCTTATCGAAAAAGAAGGAAGGGTCAAAGAGTCCAAGGCATACGGCGCACAGTCCTGCGGTGGGCAAGAGAACTCCGATAAGCTCGGAACCTTCAACCAGCAGTGCATCGCTATCCGCAAATTTGATGCTAAACGCTCGTAGTTGCTTCCCAATGAGTTTTCCTCCGCTCACAGCGGGCTTTCCCCCATTCCCGTACCCATCTATGATGCCTGCATTTCCTGCGATGCCCACTTTCCCGGGTGCATTCCCTACAGGAGCGCCGAATCCATTTTTGCGATGTCCAGATCCACTTACTTGCAAAGGCTGCCCTGCGACAATGATGGTTCGTCCCTGTGTCACGCCCGGATGCACCAGCTGTACGATGCACAACCCAGCTGCATCACCTGCAGATATGATGCTTGCGTTTACACCGTCCTTCTTTACGGCATACAACCCTCTCATGGCTGGAACAATGCCTCCTACTTCGAGGTGATTATTGATTTCGACTGGCATTTATTCAGTCTATTGAAATTCAATTTCTCTTTCAAGTGTTTTGCACTCGACATAGCTCTTTAGACTTGAGGCAATGCACAGATGTTTTATATTGTAAGTTTGAGTGTTGAATATACGTGAGACTCGGAATTGGGAGAAGGGAAGGGTGGCGCGAGGACGGAAACAAAAATATTTGTGTTTGCAATGATAGTCATGAGTAATGGTTTTCGGTTCTGTGAGTAGCGCAGTCTTTTAATGCGGCTTAAAAGCTCCGTTTCCTAAGCAGCTTATGACTTATAAACGAAGCCATTTGATGACGAATCTGGTTAGCGGTTTCTTTTTTTTCAGTTCAGCGGCACAAATCGCATACCAGAATCTAATGGCTGCGGCATCCGGTCAAACGACGAAGCACGTGTGTAACTGGGTGGAATCACCGAACGGCATTTGCGGAAAGTCGTTTCCCACAGCTGATGAGCTTGCCACACATATGAAGGTACCAATTAAGCAGCCATTTCAATTAGACAATATTTTAGAAAGCTTTCCACCATTATGTTCCTGCATTCTGTTTTATTCAATAAGCGCGTACTTTATAAGGTTGCAAGGAAGCTTGCTTGTCCTGTTTGTCGAAAATACGATCGAATATCCATCCGTATGCAGTTTCCTGCAGTTGAGTCGTTCAGACACTTGGAAAGTTACTGACTAAATACGTAACTACTTGCAGATGGCACACGCGCCGTCTACTTCTGTGGCAGCGACAAACACTGGCGGAGATCTGAAAGCAACTTCTCCACGTTCGAATGCCACATCGTTGTTGAACCACAGTTCGTTGCGCTATCATCCGTATATGAAGCCGAGTGGGCTGATGCCTAGCGTGAGCATGCCAAGTCCACTAAGCGTTCCGCCGTTTCCTACGATGCCCGCATTCCCATCAGCTGCCGCATTACAAGCAATGTATGCACAACGTCTAATGGCTACAATTCCTCACCCTTGATCTGCCATTGCTCCAATTTGTATTATTTGTTGCGGGTATTTTCGCAGTTACGAGCTCCCATCTTGCAGACGGTGTTGAGAGTTGATTTTTTTTTTTTTCTATAAAGCCTGAATTGCTCATCTTGCACTGCTACTCCGATCGTCTTTGCCATTCGCAGCGCACACTCTCTCTTGTATGTAGTTGCTTCGTTAATCCAATACCGCATGTGCCAAACGTGTTTCTTTGTAGCGTTGTTTTTTGCATTGTTTCGGCCGCATGTTAACTTCTTTACAAATCATTCATTGATTGCGTTTATTTCATTGGGTAAAAATGCATCCTGAGCTGTCGAATTTAAATTCGCTTCATGAAATTTAGGCAGCTCTTTACAGCATCCGGTAACTTTCGAATTTTTGGCGCAGTACTTGTTTCCGATTCAACATCCGGCGGCTTGAAACACTTTTAAGTGTTGTGTGGGATGGATATTATGTTTCCATGTTTGTTCAGAATTACGAAAGTAATAAAGGCGTTAAAAGTCTAATAAATATGTTTTTTTTTTTCGTGAAATTTGTACTCGTGAGTAGGGCATCTCAGATTCGACAACTCTACGTTTCAAGGTCAAGGCACTTACAAATAGCAAATGTTTCAACCGGTTGCAGGCGTACAATTTCCGGAAACCAAAACTGTCAAATACATTCAAGTTTCATGGCACGTTGCGTTTGCTGTGAGTACGAATGGTTCTCAAATCCTGCTCATCGATGATTTCTGTCTTTACAATAGCAGAGCGAAATTGTCGTCTTGTTTCCTGTTTGTCTCAGTTTGTCGATGCACAACGGTCATCTGTACAGAATTGAGCCATTTATCAGCGATAAAATACTATGTTGCCGCCAGCTGACTTTTGCACGAAGCAAGTGAACAAATGTTTGTTGAAGAATATGTAGCCTCCTTGAAGAAGTAATGCTCTCGGCACGAAAAGAAACAACGCGTTCGCTATTCGTATGAAAGAAGTTGTACGCAGGTAAAGCAACCTTAACAATAAGGATGACACGTCCTGAATTGTTCACTTCTCGAGGTCAGAGTGCTGACTCTCCGTCCCGAGGTGACACTCTCAGTGTATTGTCGGTGACAATGTCGGAGGTAACTTCTGTACCAGTATTTTGCTGCGGTATGCGTACTAAAATTCGGCGACACCTAAAGTGATCGCTTGTTTGCAAAAACGACGAGGCGCATCGTAGGCTAAAATAGAACGAAGAATACAAGGTGCCCTCGAGTAAGTGAATGTGCACAAGATACTTGTGTTCATAGATTTGTCAGTGTTGTGGCAGGAACAGAACCTCAGATCGACCGCTACAGTGGACTAATGATGGCAATTATGGTATCGTGTTGCTTGAGTGCCGCACTATCGGTATGACATTGCATCGGTTGCGTTTGTGTTAGTAATGGATTAACAAGCGAGTTGGCTGTTTCAAAACACGAGCGCAGTGATGAATCGCGTCGCACTGCGGCTCTCAGCCGATCGATCAATCAGCTTCTTTAGGAGGTGATTTCTCGTACAGACAAAATCTTCGACGATTCATCAATTTTGGGCGCATATCAATCACGTCGACGCGGGCGCCTCTGCTGCCGATCGCATACACGAAGACGTTCTTCACAAAACTCTTTTTTCCTATTCGACACTGTGTGATTGATGTGCACATTCAGTGACACAATCCGGATGCGCGACGCTCTTCCCGACGCCATGCCCCTGCACAACTTTGCTCCTTTATATTGCCTAGCTTCACCCACCCAGCATGTGTAACTCATCCTGTACAGTCAGTAAAAAAAGCGTCAGCTAGTGGAGGCATTATTGCCTTGCTTGGAAACTCGGTCAAACTGATGGCCACTGAGTGTTGATGTGAATGCCTCTCCTTTCGATGGAGCAGAAACCCCTTAGCTAATTCCGTGGCATTGGAAAGGAAGTTCCTCTTCTTCCCACTGTAGCATTTCTAAGTCCAAAAATTTTCGCAAAAGAACCCAAACGTAGGTGATGTTCCAGTTCATCAGGTTTATCTTAATAGAGCGCCAAACGGTGTGAAAATCCATTCAGCGTTGAGCATTTTAGTAGCTTCAAAGGAGGAATTTATATATTCGAAAAGCTTTTGTTTGCGTTGTCGTTCTGCAATATATTATTCAGGCCATTGCATCCGCTGATCTATTGCTTCTAGATTTCTTTTTTTTTTTTGCAAACATTTTTCGGGAGTAAGTACAATCGGGTTGTAATATCTGTTTTGTGACTCATTTGCTGTTTTTTTCATTTATTCTCATAATCAAGGCTTTCTTGGAAAACGCATTGAGAACAATACATTTTTGAAAGCTGATTTTGTCTATGTCTATAAAAATTTCAAAACTGAAAGGCACAATTGATAATTTCATTGCGCAGATACGATTGTTGCAAAGTAACATAGCTCAATTGCAATCTGAAATTCGAAGAATGCAAAGCATCTAATTGCAATCACTAACGGAAATTCGATGCAGTTGAACGTAGTTATCGGAGGTTCCTCTATAAGGTCCCACCATATGGGTGATCAATTGTGCATTCCTTGCATCCAGCTGCAATATCGCTGCATACTGCAAGTTTCTACCATGCAAATAAAGTAATCCTTTATAATTATTCAAGAAAACAGCGTTCTTTAAAGAAGTACTGATGATCACATCATTTCAGCAGTTGATGTTCAACATACCAGGCAAATATATTAGAAAGGTTGTACATGTTTTTGTGGAAGCCGGTAGTGATTTTATTCTATTTTAGGTGCACCCATCTGGTAAGTATCGTAGCTGAATAAAGTGAGCGAACCGATAAGTGAATTTTCGATCAACGCAAAACCTGTTTCAACTACTTATTTCATCGTCATTGTTTTCTCACTAGTTTATTACTGTGGATGCCGATGTTTTCTTTTATTACTTCAAAGCGTCATTCTACGTTTATTTTCAAATACGTTCACCTCATCACCCACCTCTTTGCAATTAATCTATAATTTTTAAACGTTTTCAGATTTTCGAAAGAAAAACTTTTCATAGTTTGTTAGAGGGAAATAGCAATAGATTCATCTACAACGAAATAGATGTGATTGACGTATTTGTGCGTTTTGAGATTTTTGCTTCACCTTCGGCTTAGAAAAAAAGAAACTGAAAAAAGTCTTTGCAAAGTAATGCTTCAGAAATTGTCACTTGTAAGTGTATGTAAAAGATTGACTTCAAAACGCTATGCGCAATTTTTACGTTAGCATAAGTCGCGAAAGAGGATTTACAAGAACACTAGAAGTTGGAAATATGCTTTTTTTTTTTGGATTTGTTCTCATGGTTGAAATGAATATGATGGACGGTGAATGAGTGGCGTAATTTATGTAGCGTATGATTTGCGTGTGGATGGCAAGTTGTTTTCTCACATAACCGTTCTCCATTGTGGAATATATCGAAAGCTTTTCATGCAATTGTCAATTAGTCTTCCAATGTTTTGTTCACTCTATTTCTCATACAAAGATTCTCTAGGTACAACTGCAACGTACAATCTTTTTTCCTATTGCCCACTTCTCATAGCTCTGATATCTCATAGCTCCTTTTGTAAAAGTCAAGAGCCCATGCAAGACTTCTAGTGGGGGTTGGCTGGGAAAGTCGACTGGCTGAGGGCGGAGGCACATCGCATATTAGTCATCTTCCTGATGAGCCAGTGGAACAATTCGAACGAAGACGATTCGGACGCTACAGAGAGAATCCGATAAAAGTGTTAGCTAATGACATTGAAGCATGGATTATGTGCAATATTTTTCATACCTTGCATACACCGCATTGCTGCTTTCTTTCATTTTATTGCTTTCAATAGTCTTTAACGAGCAATAAAACTGTGCTTACATTGCATAAAAGTTCATTTCTTCTTCACTGGGAAAGTATAAAGCGACTAGTAAAAATGAAAAGGTTTTTTTTGAGTAGGACGATTTGTGTCTGATTCAGCTGAAAGAAGTATGTCTGATCGCCATTACATGAGTAAGCTTCTATGTTTCCTTATATGAAAATGCTCGAAAGAAAGCGTTGGAAAAGCATGATACAGGTATTTTTAAAGCATAGAGAAACATGCATTGCGCCGATTTGATTTGCCGGTTTCATAATTTATCAACAGTAATCTAATATGCAAAATAATGCGTCCATATTTTAAATGATTCGATCACTGCAACAAATCTTTTGCAAAAGATTGATTTTCTCGTGATTCGTTTGATCTACAATGATAATCAAATCGGTGTTAACTCAAAGCCGAATCAGCTTTAAGCGCATGCAATTTTTTTTTAAAGATACCTATAATTTCACTGAAAATTGATGAATAAAGTTGAACGTCTATAGAGTTGTGCTATCAGATAAAATACATCGCCGAAATTCTAAAACTAGCTTCATCGACCTCTAATAATCTCATCTAAGAACAAGAAGTGGTTAGATACGCACACATAAAAATACACATAAACATGACATCGCTAATAATGTGCTGTTGCAATGCTCGAAGCAAAACCACTTAAAAATGTATTCAAATGCAAATTCAGTTTGGAATAAAAGCAAAAGTGATAGCGCAATCATCCTGCTAGTTGTGAATAAGAATTTTCTGTGAATCACATTAGAAGATTATTTTTGGATTTACTGAGCATTTCGAGGTGCCTAATCTACTTAACAGTGTTTCCTCCATTCCTTATATATATTAGGCTTTTCACTCTTATTTCACCTAATTTTTTTCAACGCAAATTTGCTGCACTTTCTTTCTTATTTTTTTGTGCCAAATTCTCACAGTTGGGAAAACCATGACATATTAGCTTTTTGTTTTCATAGTGAGGTGGATGAAGATGTGGGAGGAGGGGGAAGGATGGGGAGGGGATCCTTCGTAAGAGTAGAGTAACACTTCTGCTGAGACGTTGTTATTTGCACCAGTGGTTTGCCGTTCACATCGTATCTTTCCGTCAGGTGCAAAAGAACGCACCAAGTATTCAGTTCGGAAAACCTACTTTCGTCGCCTGAGGGTACTATTCAAAGCTGCGAATCGCTTCTAAAGATTGATAAGCGTAAATTTTTGCTGAAATTGAGCTCGAAGATGTTTCAATGCCTTCGTTGTTTCTTTGCTATTATGGTACATATAGTGAGGTTTTCTAACAATGAGAGCTTTATATTGAAGACATAACTGCAAGGTGAAAGGATGCTACAAGCGAAAATCGGTTCTTTCTGCTAAGCTTAAAACATTTTCATTGTTGAAAAATGCGATATCAGAAAGAAACATAACCTTTTCTGATAGCGCGTAGCAAGGGAATAAGAATATCTTAAACTATGTCGTACCAACTTGAGTCATAATTTAGTTCTTACTGTGCCGCTTCATAATAGTTTGTCATATGACATCTCAAGATTCATGTCTCATCTAATTGTTGCTAATGCAAATGCGATGTTGGATGCTGTTGAAGTAATGCTACCGTATACATCTCATACCGCACGTGGAGCTTGACCTCTGAGGTGATGTTGCATTTGATTGCGAAAAAGAAATCATTTCGACATCAAAGCAATGAGGATGTCAAGGTATCTGAAGTTGTATAGGCGTTAAGAGATATTTTTACCTGGTAAGCAGTGATATTATGTCGTTGATTCGATGTTCAGCGATGTTTCTATACGATGCAAACGCTACACGATGAATCGAACGTGTGTTAAGTGTTGCATTTTTTTTTTTTTTTGTGGCGCAGATTGTTGCTGTTCTTGCTCACTCTCACATATGTCACACATTTTCAGGATGAATGGGTATCATCAATCACATTGAGACAATTACTGTATGTTCGTGATTGACAGGCGCCGCGGCAATTTCAAACGAAATCTTCGCCGATCCCTTCAAGACACATGTAATCCATCATGAGGCCCTGTCAACAAACACTCTATTTCTCTGCGCGGGCAACCAGTCGACGTCTAACTGAGCTATTTTCGCACTCGAGCATATCTCTGGAACACGTTGAGCATGACCCTCTCGAGTTGCGCTGTTTAACGCTCGATTCTAGCTGCTCGTGAACTTGCAGCGGTATTCGTTCATGATCTGCGACGCACTATTCGTTGATGAGATAAGCGAGTTTTTGCTCGGCATCGATGTTACGCTCGCGCACTCACAAAGGTTTATTTGGTGTATGTATGTGTAACAAATGAGGAATCTCGAGGTGTTAAATCATCGAGCAGATCATTGAAAATGTTCCTCCAGAATCTGCACTTTTATGACGGACAACTTCTACAGCTTTGCGCGGTTGTCGACATAGCGAACGACCAATGAAATGAAACAATACTTGCCAGTTTTGCAATGAGGCAACGACTCGTTTAGCTTTGCATTATGTGTTCATGGGAGAAAGAATCGTTTATAGATAGCCTGAAGCTGATAGTATATACGTAGTCACATTCCAAGCTGATAATATCAAAATTAAGGAGCACCGCCTTCGTTCTACACTTGCGAAGACTCTGTCATTAACTTTACTTCCTGAACAAATGCTCTAACCAAATGATCTGTTATACTTGCCACGTGCACAAATGCGTATCGCATGTTCAGCAAATAGCACAATACAGCAGTCTCAGTGAACTCCATATTTTGGGCCGTTTTGAACTAGTTAATTGCCTTTCTACATGTTGCGATCGCATATGCTTCCTTTTTCGAGATGGATTATTCATTGTTGGCACGTCTCTTCAAGCATTTCTTTCCGCTCGTTTCCCATACTTAGCGCATTGTTTTACATGCTGTTGATGACAGTGGTATGTCTACTGTTCTTTTAATGAGTAATTTGAAGTGACAAAATTATTGATAATAAATGCAATGACAACTTTGAATTCAATCCGTCACAGTTGAATTCGTTTAGGTTTATTTCCATTGGATTTGCAACCTTAAAATGACTCAGAAAAATATAGCCGATTGTTGCTAACGCGTAAAAGGGGAAAACATTTGGAAATGCAGCTAGACTGTGGTTTTAAGTGAGCCATTAGCGAAGTGATTGATGAAGTTCCTATCCAGAAAAGAGGTCCCTCACATAGATCACTGCGAAGGCAAAAGAAAGGCGCTCGTCATTATAACACAAGCGATGAGCAGTAGCTCTTCACAAAAGTCGCCGTTTGGCAGCATATTTCTCGGCATTCCGATCACTTCGTTGAAATAAGCAAATAAAGTCTTCTATGGATGGTCAATTCGACACATTGTGTAATTCATCTCCCCTCTCTCTCGCTCTCCTCCCTCCCACCTCTCTACTCCTTAGATGAGTCAAGCAACTGCACGAGCTCGAGCTAAACCTACCCGACAGAAATCACTCGGCGAAGCTCCAACCGGTTAAAATCTACAAAACTCTTCGATCGAGAGAGTATTTGCGAAAAATTCAACACTTTTGAGGAACGAAATTATGAGTCTGTAAGGTGAAGAGGTGGTCTATGTACACTGCATTACAATTATACGGTGAAATGTTCTGGAACATCCTACAAAGGATGCCCCTTTTCGCTAATACATTTCTTATTTCTTTTGTAAAACACCGAATATCAAATGAAATTGTGACCAGCCTATTCCGACTCGTAGTCATGAGGTAGTATATGCTTCTATTTCTCTCCGATAGGTATCAACTAGTAACTTTTCGTTTATCTGTGAAGCAATGACCATTTGAATCTGGCAAGTAGTGTTTCTACTAAAGTATCTCAAGCAAGTATGTATCGCAGGTAATTCCTCGAAAAGTACAATGAATTTGAACTTCGACAAGCTAAACAGTGCCAAATCACCATTAAGTGCTCCGCATAGCCAATTTGGCTGTAAAAGTGGCTATTAACAGGAGCCGTTGATATTTTAAGCAAAGGATTTTAATCGAGTCATTTACCTTCCTCATTTAGGCTAAAATAAGAAAGCACATACTAAAATGTAATTTTTAGAATTTCTGCAGGAATTTTTTTTTTTTTTGCATAAGAAGTGAGCGAGTGATTTTCCTTGAATGAAATTTCTCTTGTATATTCTCAAATTTTTAAAATTTCTTGCAACAATAGATCGTCTTAAATCATTGAACTAATCATTTTTTTTCATTGTTATTGACCTTTACTTTATAATTATGAAAGATGAGCTTGAGATAAATACTCGTATGATAATAGCAATTGGCCACTCGTAGAAATGCTCCCAATTGCAAGCGATATTACCATCCGGGCTATAGCTAACAATGGACATCCATAATGGGGACGCTTTAATGAATGACGATGAACGTCTTTTAGGATCGAGCTCATCGCAGTCACACATTTGTCAAGTGCGTCTAAGCATTTTTTTTTTCACGTTTTGCTTGTTAATCGGATCCCGTTTTGTTCAACCCCTTTTCCTCCACCCCCAATCTCAACGCACAGTTTCTTCACATTAGTAAGCAGGTTTTCTTCCTTACAATCGTTGTTTGACCTTAAAAGCCCTCAGATTGCTAATATGCAAGTTTTTTCTATACAAATAAAATACGAATAAGTAGTTCGATTGTGTTTACATGGAAATTCTAAAATCCTCTAAAAAAATGTTGAAAGAATGGCATATTTGTATCTCCCTGCCCCCTATTTGTTGCATTTATCATTTCAAATAATCTTTTTTTTTGAAAATATTTGAGAGAGATAAGCCGGTAATTATGAGAAAAAAATTGGCACTAAAATCGTTAAGAGGGAATTGAACCGCGTAAAATCTTATGAGCGGGTAATAATTCAAAAAAATTTTTTTAAATTTTACTTCAGTCTAAAAATATTTCCTCGATTAGTTGCATAAAAATATTTCGAAGAATGAAAGATATCAATTCGAAATATACTGCTTCACATAACATTCATTGCATAAATGTGAATAATTCTTATGGCGATAAGTAAAAATGATGTTGACTGGCAAGAATGCTCGATGAGTGATTAGAATGACAATTGTGAAATACAATTGCAAAGACGCGTTTCGTTGGTGCCGTTTTGTGTTATTAGAGCGATGCTAAAAAGCCGACCAACGCCTAAGAGGATCGCATCCGAAAAGAAGATTGACTGAAGCGACGACACATGTCGATGAGCAACACTTGATGACACTATCTGGATGCCCATCAACAATATGGATGCGGTCGAAATGTCTCCTTAATGATGAGCACGAGTGCTCCCTGGAGGTCATTCGTTCTGCTAGGGACCCCGTTAATTGAACGAAATTGTTGAGTACGATCTCATTTTGAGGGAGCTGTGTGGGGGAAGCCTCAGTTTCGCTTTTTATATTGCCCTCATATCGAATCGATATCCGCATATGAAATATTATTCTCGCAAAAATATGCCCAAATTGGCGCATCATATCTCAACAAACGTGAAATACTCATATACTCCCAACCGCTTCATAAATAATTTTTTCAATACTTATAATTTGATCACCCCTCTTATAGTTCGATTATTTCTGTCTTATCATTATCCAGCACTAACTTCGTTCATCTTTGCTCTTCTTGAAATGATCTTCAAGATTTCAACTTTAGGTCAGCATGTGAGATTATTTGCTTCCGAATGAAATTCAGATGAATGCAGTCCTCATTCATTTCGGTCACGTATTCCACATCTGCGGAATCTGAACAAGCTGCATATGCTACAGTGATTCGTGATGCAGTTGATGCACCATTCCTGAAAGCTATTAGTCCAATAGTGTGATAGCCTTGTACTCAACTTCTTATCGATATCGATAAATTAAAGGTCCATCTATCTCAAGATCACCAACCACTTGTTTTTAATTTACAGAATTATATTCTAAAATTTCATTAAGTCGGTTAGTATTGATACAAAATGCAAGAGAGGCTTCATGAGTGAGAAGTTTTGCTCTCATGCAAAGTTCCAGTCACCTAACGTGTAGCAACTCTGCACACCAACTCTCCAACAAGCCAAATCACTCTATGGCACTTATACAATCTGTTTTTGCCGATATGCCACTCAAAATATGAGATTATGTGATATCCTCAAAAAAAAAAATGTTTCTATTAAAATGAGAATAGTCATCGCATTTTAGCTGATGCACACTTCACAAGAAAAATGAGCAATTTTCACGTCGATAACCGTACAGTAATTTCTTTTAGCGAGAGTTTTGCTGCTTCTTTACAAACGGTAGCTGTTTCTTCTTTTCTCTCAAGCACGTAAAAAGGTACGGCAGGTAAGCCGGTGCAGCAAACACTTTTGCGATTTACCGTACAAGATCGGTCGGGTGCCTGAGCTCCAAACTAAATGTCGTAATAGAGTATGGCTGGCGGTTGCATTAGAGATTTAGTGAACAATGCACTGTTATGTGCTCTATGCAAAATTTTGAAAATGAGAATTGTGGGGTATCACGATCGCGAACTATAATAGCCATAGCATTACAACCTATATGACGGTCTCTTAAATCCAGTTTGGTTTACAGTGTGGGTACTTTATGAAATTTAAATAAGCATATATCGAAACTATAACAGTTCATGTAGCAGTGGTAAACACAAAAAGTCTTTTCGCGAAATTGGTGGGCTGCAATTAAAAATTAATTCAAAATAGCAAATTTTTAAAGTTGTTAGCTTATCATGCAGAACAGACTAAGTATAGTTTTTTAAATATATTCATTTCCTGTTTTTTTTGGCTAGCTTTCTTATTTTTCTATGTTTTTTATACATGTCTTGTAGATAAAATTGCCAGAAAGATAACTATAATACAGCTCCTTCTTATCGAATGCTAACTTTTGCTAAACGTTTTTTTTTTCTTGGCACGCTACTAAGTGCAGTGGATTTATCCTCATCAACGCTTTTGTTTGTGCATTTCGCTATGACGAAAAGCTCACACCGAAAAGATGCATTTGATCACTCAACGAGCTAGAAAGAATGAGCATCTCCTGATGAACTCTCACATATCACTTTACTGTCCAATTTAATTTATTCCATCTAACAGGGGAATGGGGGGAGCGAGGCGAAGGGGGAAAGGGAACTATTATGTCTTGTTATGGTTGTTCGTTTCTAATATGTTGTGGTTTTTCCTCTCCACATTTGTGTGAAGAAATGTATAGGAAAATGATTAGCATTGATCTCTTGATTTCTAGTTTCAACCGCTACTGTTTTCGAAATTCAAAAACAGTCTCCCATCTCAAGAGGAATTACCCAGATTAAATGGTATGCTTCAATTGTGCAATACTATTCTATGAATGTGACACACTATACGCATCGGATAGAAGAGCACTAATAATAAGGTTTTCATTCGGCTATCAAATCGTTCTGAATAACCGATAGATGCGATTGTTCGTGCTCATAAATTGCTCACAAATCCGCAGCATTGCCGAGCATCGGCCATTAAAGAGCAATGTAAAGGTTCGCCGATTCGGCAGTCAGACATAAATGTCCTGGGATTTGATTAGAACTATGGCACACCTTCCACGTTGATCAATTATTGTGATATTTATTCTTTTTTTTTTCTTTTTGCTCCCAGGGCTCCTACCCCTTACATCTTATCCACTCCTCTAACCCTCCATCTTATCAGGGACTTCACCGCCCACTCGCCTCCCTCCTCCCTATCACCATCCCATCATTTACTCATAAAATTGTTTATAAAACTGCTCAGGTCGTCACAGCTTTAAGTACAAATCTGCCAAGCATTGGATGAGCTTCTGGCAGCTGGTTTTTTTATCCACTTTACTGTAAGCAAAGTTGCCTGACAACGGTGCCGGAAGGAAACGCTGGCGACAACTGCGAAACCCGGAAAAGCGTAGATCTACAAGCTTCTCACTTTGGCATCACGAAAATCTGTAGTTTGGCTTTGTCGCAAGTGCCCGGCGGCATTCCATCGTCTACCAGACAGCGATAATTTTAAGAATCGCTGTTCAGCACTTGGTATCGCGCTATGCGTCTTTGCATAGCGCTACGGGGGTCAACCACAGATCGTCGTAACTACATGCTAAATGTAGAACTATGTTATTTCATACCTCCAAAAAACTTAATACTTAATAAAAATATATCCATCCATTGGAATTTGTGTTGTAGCGTAGCAAATGATCACATTGATAGAACATATTCAGCGGTTGCAGAACTTCGTTGGCTAGCAATCTTCAATAGGAGTTGAAAGAGGGTTCCTGAGGTATTGAAATAGGAGCAAACTTTATTGCTGACATTTCAATGCTGTAAGCTTTTCTCCTATATAAAGCTCTTATCATATGTTTCCATTCTTCTTACTTTCTTTTCTCAGTCTTTCTTCCAGAAGGAATGTTTGTGATAGGAATATTTCAAGATCCATGCGAAGCCTTCTGAAGAACTCTTTCGTTCAGTGACTGCTTTTTTACCGACTCCACTGCACCTTTTCTAGCAATTATATAAATATATACTTTCTTTACACATCAGAGTCTCGTTCCTGTTCATACCGGATGCCGCAGTGATGCAGAAAAGAAGGAATTTGGCTGAACTTTATAATTTCTGTGATTAAACGTCGAAATAGCAAATATTTTAGTGGTCTTGAGAAGTTTATGATTACTTGCGATAGCCATGGATTGGCACACCTGTCACGAAAAAAGGAACTCCCATCGACTAATACAACGTTGAAGCAACTTCACCATACATACGCAAATCCGTCGAGTTGAAGATGAATGACTTTATTACGAAAGTGTTCATCTTTCTTGTCAAAACACGTCAAATGATTGAGCAATGTTTTTTTTTTTGGCTCGTTTTTCGGTTGCAGAATTATGATGTATGAATGAAATGAAATTGACGGAAATAACTCATTTCATTTCACTCATATTTATGTGACGTATTTACTTTCGAAATGTTTGAATTTAGTGAATTTAATTGGAAATCTTGCAACATTTTAATTTTTATGAAAAATGATAGCGTAATAAAATGTTGCAAACTCAGATGCCTTTTTGTTGTTATTGTTGTTGTTGTGGTTGTTGTTGTTGTTGTTTTTCATGGAAACCATTAGAAGAATATTGTTGAGAAATACGACAGAATGAGTTAGCAAGCAAATTAATCCATATGCTAAAAAAGTGCTCTTTGAAATTTTAATTTTTAACCGAGGTTCAAAAAACTTTTACTGAGCATTTTCCTTGGTTAAATGTTTGCTCTACAAGTGGTCAAATGCTCCACATGATTTATTTCATTATGAAAATTGTTATAAATTGATTGTTTATTCATTTAGTTGCCAAATAAACAAAAAAAATTGCAAGTATCATATATCATACAATCGTATATTCATTATCACATATGATCATTAAGAAAATTTTGTCGAACCGATCGCTTTTGTTTTCTTTTTCTTTTATTTGCGAAAGTTTTGAACGTTTTTCAAATCATGAGAATAAAAAAAAAATTTTTTTTTAAATTATATATTTGGCATCGCAAATAAAATAATGAGAATATTTGGAAGGTTGCATACATTAGCTTATCAATGAAGGTAGTGAAGTTTATAGAAACTTTGTGCAACATTGTTTCGATTAGCGATCGTTTCGGATGGATGGATGCCATTGTCTATGAGGCAATCATAGATTGAAAAGAGGGCCGGCCGGTTTGCTTGGCAACAGTTTTGCATTATGGACTTGTCAGAGTTTAGAAGAGTTGCTCGTTGCTATACATCAACAAATTTTCGTATGTCGATTTATCAGTGGGTGCAGCTCTCTTGTATGTATTGCGAAGACAAAAAAAAAGGATATCAATCACCGCAAAGAATGAAAGATCATGATGTGCTCTCTTCGAAGTTGGCGTTTGAATCATTTTTCATTAGAATCGCAAAATTGCGCACTAACCGATCACTCATTTTGGGGCAATTTTCATGACGACTTTCAAACAATCTTTTGCATTTATTGATCATTCACCTTTTCAATACGTTTAGCGTACAAGTTTATTCCTCATTTAAAAATTTACTCCTTCAAATAATTTTTTATAATATACTCGAAGACGATTTCCAGTTAGATGATCCTTTTTTTCTTCTCCCTAACATCAACGTTTGGTTTATTTTTTTCTCCCGTTGGAACCTCAGTTTTCACGAAAGAAAAGATGCTATCCCAAGCTTAATACATGAACTTCTCGAACTATCCTGAAATCTCTTTACCATATTTGCTTTGACACCATCAACTTCTCCAACGAGAGTAAGTGTGCAAAATAAAAGAGATATTTCCCAGCAATTATCGTTTAATGGCCTAGGTAAAATTGAATCCTCTTCAAACGCGACGTATAGAAACCTTTCTGTTCAAGGCGAGACATGAAGAAGCATTGAACAAGCGTAGAATATTTGGTGAGGAGAACGATTTGCAAACAGATGAACGGCTGACTGTTGCAACTGCGACGAAAATAGCCAGTAATAAAACCATACGAGTGCGAATTTCTTTCTTTGCTCCAATGGAAGAAGCTTTTGCTGGATACGCCATTATTATCTACTTTACCTATCTTTGTCCGTTTCTTAAAATAATCCATCTTCCAAATTTGCACCGTAGAGAAATTTTACGTGTCTACTCAAATCTATTCAGAAAGATTGATCACAACTATTGAAAAGTCATATTAATGTCTGATAAAATATGCGAACTATAGAGGAATTCCGCATTATTATCCCACCTCACATCCACAGAAGTTCGCTGTAGTTGACTACCAATCCTTTCTCCTATTGCATGCCATTCGATTTTTGCTGGGAACCCCTTTTTCACCAATTTCCTTAGATAACGCCTCGGCACCTCTTCAAGTGGGAAATGATGTACAAAATGACCTCTTTAGTAGTCTTGTAGGAAACCAAACCTTCGTGGTTTATGCGATCAGATGGGCAGATTTGCGAAACTAATTCTCATAACTTTTTCAAAATTACTCTCTGTTTAGAAAATTTTGTAATTCTCTAAAGATTATCGGCAACTACTGCGATGGTTTCTAGCGAAATTTACAGTATACTCAATAACACTGAATACTATCCTCAGATACAAGATGTTTCCAGCTGTAAAAGAGCAAAGATTGATCTGCCATGGAAAACGACTTCTAATAAAAAGTGCCTTTTTTCGAAGATGGAACGTATTTATGCGCTTAACAACGAAAGTACTGTGATATTTCATTAGGTCAGTAAGAGGAGGTAAGGGGGGGGGGAGGGTGAGCAGATGGAGAAAGGGAGAGTGAAGGAGGTAGGAGGAAGTATAGTTTCCATAATGAAAGAAATTTTCGCAATGCGGCGATGCGTTTTCAAAGAACGCGAAGCATAAGGAAGCATAAGTAGCGAAAAAGAAACAACAAAAATTTATGGCCCAAAACGATAAGGAGCAAACCGAATGTGAAATTTATGAGATGTGAGGCATAACAAAATGCAATTGCATTGTCGCTGCTGCATTCCAGAAGAGGTTGGGCTGCCCTCTAAACACATCCTTGCGATTCGAATCATCAATAGCGTCCGCCAAATTATTCTATATAATATTCAATGCACTTTCATCGTTTTGCAAATTATTAATAAGCCATATAACGCATTCTTACTTCCAATTAACCACTAACTAACAAAACAATAGAAGTAACAATGTAGAGAAAAAAATTTTTTTCCCAAAATTTCCTAAAAATCCCGAAATTTTTTTCAGGATCCTAAACTTTTTACGAAAGTTCCACCATTAATCTCTACCGACTAGTAACTTTTGGATAGGAAGGAGATTTAAGTAAACCACGTAAGTAAAATCCTCTTAACCATATGTCGAAGCGATCAATCGAGTGAAAAGTGTAATGGAAAGACTGTTCCAAGAATTCCGAATATGTTTGGCACTGAAAAGGAGAGAGAGGAAAGAATTTTAAATATTGAAAGGGGAAGGAATGTAAAGGATGAGTAGTTGAGGTGAAAGGGCGAGGAACGTGAAGGGCGATTAATTGAGGAGCCACAAGAACTCATCCCTACACAGCAACACAACGTTACATTTGCAAGGATGCCAAGCTTATCCTTCTGAATACTAACTGAGAAATTCAGCATCACTCACCGCACGATCTAAACTTGTTTATAGCTGATACCATCAATAAATTTGATCGCAGGATGTTTGCCGATTTTGAAGATATCGAGAAAAAATAGAGCTCTTTTTCTATCACATAGTCCTCAGATCGATAGGAAAGAAAAATCGGCTCCATTCGACAACATTGCTGCGAAGTAGTAAGTCGTCGTTGACAATATATGAGGATATATCTTTCGTTGCAACTCTTTCCTGATACGGCTTGCTTTGTGAAGCTTTATTCTGACAAAACATTTCGATTCGAGGAGAATGACCGGTCGGGGTGCTTACGCCATTAATGAGAAAGCAATGTATTAACGTGGAGCAGTGCATTCATCAACCTCAAGTTCGCTAAGTCCACAAGTTAACCTCAGACCTATATTTAAAGATTTTCATTTCCTCTCTTACTTTCTGTTAGTTATTGGCATGCTTATTACTCCTCGCTATTTGCTCATTCTCACATCTAAGCCAAAAACACGTTTAGCGCTAAGATTGCAATAGTTGTTGACAAATGTCGGAACAGGTTGCAGTACTCTTTTCTTTCCGGAATTTCCTTTATGGGTGCCGCTTCATTTTCTTTATCTTTCGAAATAAACGTGACAGCTCGTCAATTTTTATGTTTTGTTGATGAGAATTTTGTTTATGAAATTTCAAGAACCATAGGAAATTTAAAACCTAAAAAAAGAAGTATGCTGCAACAAACACATCTCCTTGCAACGAATAAATGCGTTATGGGCATTATTGTCGCATGTTCTCATTGTTACGTCCATTATTAATACTACGAATTATGTCAGCGTGCCTTTCAAGTGTTATTGAATTTAGCTAAGATATGAATGAGCTTAAAATACTGTCAACTAATCAGAGTACCATGGTACTAGCTTTTTGCTTAGTACCATAAACATTCTAATGCACCAACTGATTGTTTTGTCCTCTCTATCCGATTTCGCTAATGCAAGAATGCGTTTTATGAAATTCGCTGCATCGCGCACCTCCTGTTGAAGTCTCGATGACTGAAAATGTGAATCGTATCAGTGCAAAAGCAAAAAAAAAAAAAAAAAAAAAAAAAAAAAATAAAAAAAAAAAAAAAAAAAAAAAAAAAAAAATTCAGCTCATATATTCGGCTACGAGTAGTAACTGAGAAAAAGTTAGAAAAATATGCGAGCAAAGCCCTTTACAAGTCACTGAAAAGAAAACTTATAACTAGCGTGATTTCTAATTTTCTAACATCACATAATTCGTTACAGACGATCGTCCCTTTCACAAAAGACCGTTATTTGAACTCAAGTGTTATCGTTGTATTGAAATTTTTGTAGTAGAGCTTGCAGCCTTTGTTTTCTGAACAACTAAATATAAGTATGCTGCTAAATGAAGTTGGTGCAAGACCAAGACAACGTAGCAAGCGAGAGATTCAAGACGATAGGTATGTCTGCAAAATATGTAGATGTTATCATCTAGATACCGTTTAGACGGTATCAAAATCGTAATTTTTATGCAATGCATACTTGAACTATATGGAGGGAGAAGGGAAGAGGAGGACATTGCTCTATTGCATTTCAGATGTCGCACAATGAGAGGAGCAAGTGAATTAAGGTGATTTTTATGATCGATGGAGTCGCCCGAAATGTGTTGAAGAGCGATAAATCAGCGCGTGATTCGCATAATTCATTGCAGTGAATTCTCTTTGAGCCGCTTCGCTCAACCAGCACTCATTAATCAACACGTCGGCCAACGAGGCATTTCAACCCAACAGCGCCACTTTGTATCGCTCCGAAATTGTGCTGCTATTTGCTTTGAATCAAGCAACAACTTCACTAAAACTACAGCTTGAAATTTAGCTGTATATAATACTCTATAAAACAAATTCGCCTAAAATAAAATCGTTGAGGACCTAAACCCCGCCATTTTTCAATATCTTCCCTACCTTGCTGTTTCATCGTTTCCCATAGCAACGTATCCTCAAGAAAAAAAAAAAGAAAAAAGAAAAAAATGGTTGTCATGAAGACGCCTCGCAGTAACTCACAACCAGCCGGCTATACTCTGGATTCTTATGCAACATCATTCAAAGCCTATGCATTTACTTACCTCATTGTGCAATATGCAATGGTTTATGCGAAGCAGTAAATATACTGCAATGTTCAAGCAGTTTGCTGTTGCAAATGTTGCAAAAAAATGCAAAGTGAGTAGCAATACAGCTAAAAAATTTAATGCGAATAAACAAGGATGCGTTAACACGATGTTTCTTATTTATTAGTCCAGCCTAACAAATAAAAATGCTTAAAAATAATTTTGAAAATTGAATCGGCTTATAGAATTCCTCAACGAAAGATTTGTGTCTAATCTATATCCGATTTGCTTTGCAATGAGATTCACCTACGCATATTTCATTGCATTTTTAAGCACTTATTGTTGATTGTAGAAGATAATCAACTGCAAATAAATTGAGCTTATGAGATTATATCATAAAATTATATCATTTTTTGCATATGTAGGTAATAATTTCAAAGCACTGAACAAAGAGGTAAGGGTACAGTTATGCTCACATAAAAGACAACATGGCGCTATCATAGAGCTCTTTTAGTAAAATGGCGCAAAAATAACCCAAAAATCCCTCGTTTATATGACTGTTTTTGCCTTCTATGATAGATCGCATATTAGCCTGACTACTCAAACACAGATAGAAAAAGTTGAAGCGATAACAATTCAATACATTCCACTGATACTTCATAGCGATTTTACTCTAATGGCCTCTGATGATCGTCTATGGCAGATCTATATCGATATATGATCAAGAAATTATAGCTGACAAGCCGCTCTTTTACTTAGCTAAGTTGTTGAATGTAGTTAAGATTGTAATCACTTTATGTTTATTGATACAAAAGGATATATGATGAAAAGGAATGTCGGCGTTATGACAGCTGTTCTAGTGGGACGTTAACGCAAATTTCACTCCCACAGTTGGCCGGTTATTTAGCATCTCGTTAAGTCCCATAGGCGAGCATTCAACGCGTAAGAAACCTTTGATCCTCTTTGTTATCGTTTCGAGTCGATGGCAATAGAAGCGAAGCCGATTAAGGGTCATGTCAATTTTACGACATAGTTTTAGAGTGTTATTGCTTTCGCCAAATTTTTTTCATATCTAAGTGGATTTCTACTTTATAGTGGTACAATATCTTTCTTGAAAATTTTATTCATAGAAAATCTACAGATGAATTGAATCCTCTCGATTTTTATAAATTCCCCATTATGTCGCTTCGAAAGCAATTGTATCATTGATTAGTCGAATGAACGGTAGAGATTTTATTGGAAGAGCAATACTTTAGCTTATTGTAACATCGAAATGACTTGAAATTAATTAAATGCAAAATTTCATTTAGATGCATTGAGAAATTATGAAATGCTTCAGCGATTTCTTCGAAGGATTTCATTTTCGAGAATGTGAAATAATGATTTATGTTTCATTTCAGTGAAAATTTTAATGCTTTATATCCATATAATGTTTGCCGTCTCACTATTTTAAGTGAACTCATTACTCATCGTACTATTTCACTACGTCATTTCAATTTTAACCAAATTGAAACAATTTTTTCTTCTCAATTCATTTCAATTTTCAACTTTTTTTTTTCATTAGTTGATTTTTTCAAAGTGATGTAATGGGCGTCACTTGATTAGTGCAACTGTCAACATTCGAAATCAATTACCGAAAGCATCAATCTCATCGAGTGCAAGAGTGAATTTTTGTTGATTTACAACCTGAAGATTTATCCCGTAATCGAGTTCAAAAATTAATCAACATATGGATAGCCGAGCGTATAGTTTATATTCAAATAAATTTGTATAGTTTATACAATCAAATTTTTCACAAATCGATGAAATTTAATGAGTTGCAAAAATGGAAGCTAAAAGAGAATAAAACATAAGTGATCCCTCAATTCAAACAATAAACTTCATGAATTTTTTTTTTTCAGCAGAATAACTTTAAAAAAATAAGGGAATTGCGGTGAAGATTATTAAAATAGAAAAAATTTCCCACCATTCTCTCATGCCAATATGTCAAATTCATCTTCGTAAACGTTGAAAACAACGAGAAATCAAGGCAAAGAGGTTTTTTTCGGCAAATAAATTCCACAGCCTGCAATTTGTCAAAGAACTTGAAAATTTAGACGACAGTTGAGATAACAGAGAGATGTTAGAGAACTCATTAAAAATGTTGCATAAAATCGCTCGAATAGAGTAAAACTTTCGTCATCTTTACTTGTATCTTTTCGTCTATTTGGTAGGTGAAAAAAAAATTGAACCAATGCAAGGTAAAGTTTGAAAGGAGAAGCGATGAAGCTTTCTAATCATAGTTTGCAATTCGATAAACATTAGGCTAACAATTTCTTCGAGTAACCAATGTATCCCCAACTAAATTTTTAAAAACAAATTATATCAGATCATAATCTTTTTATTTTCTGTAATTGTTTAAATCAAATTCATATTCTTGATCATAGTCATTTTCAATTAGTGTTGAGCACATTTATTTTGAATAACTTCTTAAATTATTGGCAGATTTATCATGTTTTATTTCCGTTTTTTTTTCCATCATGAATTTTCTACTCATTTACTTTTCAATTGCTAATGAATTTGTCATTTGTTGATGATGCATTCTTGCGTCATCAAAAAATTCGATTCGTTTTCTCTCAAAAGTATTCTTAGTTCTTTTGAAGATTAATTGCCAATTTTCAAGCTGTTCCCTTCTAAACTGATGCCATTATTTTGTGCTTTAGGCAATTGTTTTTAATGTGATCGACAAATCAGTTTCTTTCTTTCTTTCTTTTTTTTCCTCTATGCTATGACAAAATTTTTTCAGTGCTCAAAAAAATCTATACATCAATTTTAAGGAGGGAGGGGAGTGGAAGAGGAGGAAGGGAGGAGGGAGGGAGGAAGGGCTTTCTTTGTTATTCATAGATATATTCTTCAAATAATTTTATAATATATTCGAAAAAAAACTGAATAAAACTAATGAAGCGAATATATGATATGAATGTTGAAATAGCAAAAATTATGAAAGCATCCGTTAGCATCGCCTCATTTGCAAATTCAGCAACATTGGAATTTGGCAGAAAAGGAAAAATTAGGGGAAACGAAAGCATGCATGAACAACCTTTCATCCTCCTGCATTTCTTCTCCCATCCTTTCCCCATACTTCCTTCTCTTCATAGGCCACTAAGTCGAAGAAACGCAATCATGTGACTAAGGAATCAACGGAAAGTTCCTACTGAGTAAACTCTGGAAGTAGAGAGGAACAAAAACAGTTGAAGGAGGCCAAGATATGGGGGAGGAGGAAAAATGAGGATGGAGATGGCTAATTATCAATGCGCTTGTTCCTGCTCGGAAGGATTGAAGTAAGATCCAAGCTTTTACGTAGTTGTCTCAAAGAAGATTAGACACAACAACCATACTAACAATTACTATCAAATAATAATAATTGCTCAAACATCGGAGATGTGAAGCATTAACATAGATCCATAAACTTTTGCGCGTGAATTACAGCCTAATCGCTGAATTATCAAGAGCAAAGCAACTACATCAAAACAACAATGATGTGCGTTAGCTAACAGTTGCGGCAGCAAAAATTGTAAAAAAAAAAGGTGAATACTGCAGCACAATAGCTGTAAAGATTCGACAGAACAATTACGATGTTCGTGATCGGTTACTTGCAGCACTAAACATTTTGCTTGCGATCCTCATCATACTCATGCAGATATCGGCGAAATCGTTGATGGAAACGCCATTGCAAAGAAATGAAGCATACGGTATATTATGCGTACAACCTTGTTCTACATTTACGCTAACCCTATGAGCGCATACAAACAATGCATTATGGACGCTTATCATTACCCATTTTGTAATATTACATATAAGTATTTCATAGATCTTACATTGAAAATTAGAAGTCATTTAGTTGTGTTGCGTAAATGCATGAGCATAGCGAAAATCTACTATAATTCAGTCTCATCTTTTCAATAGATAACATTAGGAAACAATTCTAAGAATATGAACATGACACTGTATATTTATGCTTGTCGATATAAATGTATAGTTAAAGGTCGAAGCATGAGAATGCCTAAATTTTTAAAGCCTATTTAGTTTTCATATTTTGAAGCACAGTGATAAACGATTTCCTTTGAAATATTTTGTTACCTACTTCAGACTTTATTTTGAGTGTACCATATTTGCTCATTAATTTTAGGTTACTCATTCATGTCATATTTTTGAGCGCTCTTTTATTGGCCATTTTATCGACTCCACTAATCGACAAAAATATCGATTAGTTTTTTTTTTGGCACAACTTTGTGCCTTTTTTCTCTCCTCCTCCTCCTTTTTTTTTTCGTCAATCTATCTTAAATTCAATTTTATTCTGAATAAAATTTTGCTTTTTTCGTTCATGTTATTTTATTTCAATATTTAATTTTAATAAAAACATCCCACTCCTCTCTC